>CAMZMU010000040.1:22806910-23055001 GCA_947311845.1 Poa pratensis
TGTCATCGGATGACATGTATCCATGAGTCTCGTGAGTGTTCGGGAGGCGTGTATGGACCGTCCATGCAGCAAACACGGTTGGTTGTCTTGACGTTCGAGCATGACTAGTCATGAGCTCGGAGCACATCCATCAAAAGGTGAAATGGAAGTCACGGTAGGAAGTGATTGACAAGTTGGCCTACCCGTTGTAAACTATGTTCATTGAGATGTATCCATCCTTTGATCATATGTTGAGCATGAATTTCATAACACTAAATTGATCACGAGGAATATCAAATTTTAGTGGGAGCACTTTATTAATTTTAATTTGTGCTAGAAATAATTATGAACATGTCTAAGTGAACTTAATTGTTGTAGATCAATGGCTCATAACGTAGCACCGTCCTTTAACCTTGGACCCCTGATTGAGAAGAAACCCAGACTGTGAATGAAAGTAACTATGCTGATTGGGTGCTTGCCCTAAGGATTGTTCTTAGGAACGCAAAGAGCGAGTACGTCCTCGATGGCCCTCTTCCTGAGGAACCATGTGACGAGGCAACGAAAGCTGAGAGGGATGCGTACACCTTGAAGGGTGATATTCCCAATCACTGTTCAATGTCTCATGTTGACATGTATGGAACCTGGAGTTGCAGAAAAAGTTTGATCAAACTCCTGCTTATGACATTATGTCTCACTCACAGCCATGTACCGTAGTTTAGGCTAAGACTGGTCGTTATGAGATAACAAAGGCACTTTGGTCATGTCACATGGCAGAAGGAGGCTCTCTGAGCGAGCAATATGTAATCAAGATGTTTGATGTCTACTACACGTTCTATTTTTTAGACTTTGTTGGGCCTACCAAGTGCAAGGTTTGCAGGACAGCAGCCAAATTTCCCTCATGTGAATGACCAAAGGTTTATCTAACTCAGGGAGGTGTAGGTTGATGTATCCCTCTCAGCAACCCTGCAATTAGAAGATACAAGAAGTCTCTTGTTCCCCCAACACGCCTAATACAATTGTCAGTTGTATAGGCGCACTAGTTCAGCCAAGAAGAGATAGTAAAAGGCAAGTGATATGGATGGTAAAAAATTGGTATTTGTAATCTGTAATAAAAATGGCAACAAGCAAACATGTGACAAAAAGTGACTAAAAAAGGTGTTTCAATGGTGGAAAATAAGGCCTAGGGATCATACTTTGACTAGTTGGTAACTCTCAAAAGTGTTAACATAATTAAAACACAAGATACTTCCTCTATCAATATGTAATGCAGACATGCTCGGAGATTATACAAACACCACAATTTCATAATGCCATCCAACACAAAGAACAACTCATGATAAGTACCCCTCTAATCTATAGTCCATAGAGTCACACACGATGCCCGAGCAACAAATCCATTACATAAAGAAGGGGAAACACCACATGAGTTCAACTAGATTAACAAATGCTCATGATCACATAAAGATCACACCATGGAAGAGAGATGAAAACCACATAGCTACTTGTACTAGCCCTCAGCCCCGAGAGAGACTAGTCACACATGACCATGGTGAGTAAGAGCTTGATGGGAGGTTCAGCTTGGAGAGGAGGCGGTGGCCCTTGCCCCCCTTCTTTCTTGGAGATGGTGCTGGTATGGAGGAGGTGCTCCCCCTCAAGGCGGCTGCCTGGGAGGAGGAATTAATTCGTAGCCCTGGGTGACAGGTTTCCTCCCTTTATATAGATCCTCGATTCCCGTCATCCAATCTAAGGTTTTCAATAAAACAGGCTGCGTGATGCGTCCAAACTTCGATTGGGCTGTTCTTGGGCTGGAATTAAAGCTATGGAAATTTTGAACAACTTTGTAGTTCACGATATTTTCAGTTGACGTCATCTTCAATGGTAAAACTGACAATCACTGAAATCTGTAGGTGGACAGATTTCAGAAAAGTCAGAGTCCACCTCCAACAAGGCTCCTTTTGCGTTCTTGTCAATTTCCAAGTAATTCCCTACTTCAAAGTGTAAAAAAAGAACATTGTGCACTTTTGCAACCATTAATAGGTTAGTCTAATAAATGCCCTAAAAATGATATAAAACTATATTAAAAACATGTAGCAATGATATAAAACAAGCATGGAACAATAAAAAAGTATAGATACGTTTGAGACGTATCAATGTTTGGTTATGGACGAGGCTTCAAGCTCTGGGATTTCCATTCCCGTTGAGCTGATATAGATTTGGTGTTGGCATCCCTCCTGTCTACAACGGTTTTATCATGAATTACAACATGAATGTTGGAGAAGATGCCAAATGAGCTCCTCACAATGCTGGAAACTGCTGAAGCTAGTGTAAAGAGGAAATAATCAAGTTTAATGGTTACCCAAACTGCATAGTTCAAGAAAAAGAGAACCAAGAATCTAAGAGTGCTAAGGCACTAGAGAAGACTAGGAGCTCATCCAAGTGGATTCCCAGTGTTTCTTTTGCAAGAAGAAAGGACACTAGAAGAGGAACTACAAGAACTTCCTACTGCAGAAGAAGAAAAGCCTGCTAAAGGCGGAAAAGGTATAAGAGTTATACTTAAAATTCTATCAATCATTCTTACAAGTAACTCTGAGTATCGATTGCTAAATAATTTTGTGCACTCGATATAGGAGACACGGCAGGTAAGGAGGCAGAAGAGTAAAACATGCAGATGTGCGTCAAGCTCGCGCATGAGATTCGTCCACAAGATGAAGACATCTCCAATTTACTTTTCAGTTATAAGTTTGAAAGATTTGTGGGTTTTGGCCCAGTTATGTAATAAGGTCGCAATCCTGGCGACGCAATACTCTTGTGAATTTGTGGGATTTAGTTCGTCCCATTTATCGTGAGAAATTTTTGGATCTATCCCTTCGTGGATGATCAAGTTACAAATCTTTTGAGTTATGAGAATACCATTTTTTGAAATGTTTTGTCATTATGTTGACACCACCTTCAGTGCACTATCATCCAAATGGATTATATGCATGATGGAAGGAAATTTGTGATATTGTTATGTGAAACAAGTGAAAACTAGGTGAATTACATACGTCTATGAAGTTTTGAATTCATTAAGTATCAGGCACATAGGGCGGTCAATATGGATAAGTTATAAGATAATCATTATTTTATGATATCTTGAAACTCCACAATATATTTTTGAAATATTATCTTTAGTGATATGATGAGTTGAAATAGTGTTCGATTCATGGGCTTTGATTAAGTTTCGATCAAGTCACCACTAAGAATCTTTGTTGCAAAAAAGTACTCCATGATACCCAATTTAGAATGTTAATTGCTCGAGCTTAAACCGATTTAGCACAATTGTTTGTCTTTCAAATTCACGTCATTGTTTTGAAAGAAAGACTAGAAGGGACGTGATAATCTTGGATACCTCGAATTTCTGAAAGATGGAATTCGGTTCTAAGATTAAAAGGATTTAGTAAAATTATTTTGTCTTCTTACTCGTGCCATCTAAAGATATAAACGGTGAGACCCAATGGAGGCTCCTCAGCGATTTGGCCTTTCTGGCCGTCCCGGATCCTCCCCGCTTCTGCCTCCGCCTCCATCCGATCCCTGCCGGCTCCTGGAGTTGGAATGAATAGGGATTTGCAAAGTCGCTAACCGACCACAACTGTTAGGGGTAAAATAATCCGGTAGGTCCACGAGGAGGAAAGCATGACCCGCCAGGCAGGAGGCCGGGCGAGGCCAGCAAGCCATCATCATGGGCCGGGTTACACTGATAGGCCGGAGAGCTTGTCGTAACCCGGCCATAGAAGGAAGCTCTAGAAGACCCGGAGGTAGTACGCGTCACGGAGTCCAAGACTTGGAGGATACAAAAGACAAGACGAGTTAGAATAGGATCCACGTACGGGAGTAACCCGGCCTTACTGTAAGCGACCAGAGACCCGGCGGCCTTTATTAAGCCGGCTCCTAGGTCAGATAGACAGATCCGAGAGAAATAGATTCAAGGGGAAAAGAGATAAGCCTAAATAGATAGACAAAATAGAGAGAACTCAGGAGATAGAGCTCCCACGTCGGAGTCATCTAAACTCCGGCGATCATCGCTATTGGCGCACCATGTAATCTGTTATCATATAGTGAATTATAGCAGGACGTAGGGATCCTCCACCGAGGGGACCTGAACCTGGGTAAAAAACATCTTCTCCCCTCGTAGAGCTAGACCAACTCCTGAACACCAGAGTCGCCTTGCCCCCAACTCAAGTTACCCCCTGTAATATCTGTCGTGACAATCCCACGACAGTTGGTGCCCACCGTGGGCCTGCATCCAAAGATGTCCTCATCAAGGGAGAAACTCTGCAAGGAGAAACTCGTCGTCATCAACGTCATCACCAACCAGCAAAAAAGATCGCATGGTTGATGGTTTTTGGCTGGAAGCCAGAAGTTTATTTGCCGGAACAAGAGAAACCAGCCGTGGAGAAAGCCAGCGCTAAAAAGTGAGAAGAGCCGTCCATGAAGGAGTCGCATCTACAAATTGGTTTGTAAGAAGAAAAGCCGGCAATAGCAGGGGTCATGATGGAATACGTGAAGCAAGATCATTAGGAGCCATGGATACGTCGTCTACGAAGCAAAGAAAAGGAAAAAGGAGCATCACGGCTGATAACCAATCCAAATAGAGTTTGACTTGTTCACAGATCAAGGAAATAAATCAAGAAAGAAAAAAAGGCTGATTGCCTTGTGTGCAGCAGCCCAAAGCAATGATATTTGCGTTCAGCTAGAGAAATTTGGATTGCAACTCGCCGAGCCAATGCAGATCGAGGTTATGGACATCGTCGTATACCATCCTGGCTCGGCGATCAAATTCAACGAAGACCCGGACTTCACGTTTTGTCCTGTTTCAATCCGCAAGGGCATGATCGAGCGTGTCGAGCTGGGCGTGGCTGATAGCAACCAGGTCTGTGTTTGCGTGCGTATTGTGGAGCAGCAAGAAGGGAAAAAAAAAAGAAAAGAAACCAGTCAAACAGCCAACCAGCCGGATACGTACAGCAGCTAATTAATGCCAAAGGAAAGTCACGTACGGAAAAGGAAGGAGTGCAAATTGAGTGCAACTAGCACTCAAACATGGATTGTTAACATGGATAAAACAATCCATGTGAGGCACGGTTTCCAAGCCAGGAAAAAGAAGAGAAAGGAATACGCCGCCAGCCGAGTTACAATCAGATTGAAATTCGCTTTGTGTACGATTTGTGTTAGAATTCCGGCTGGGCTAGCGTAAAGAAAAATCAACGCCAAAATATACCATTGCAGTGGATCAAGTCGCATGGGAAATTTACAGCGACCGGAGAGTGGCCCTTGAGTGCTCCTCACGTGTACTGCTGATTGCTTTAGAAAAAGAGAGGACAAATACAATCCATGAATCATGTATCCAATCAGTGGAGAAAGGAAAGGAGAAGATTTGGCTGCGGTCCGGCTTCAACCAATTAGCGAGACAGCCCGGACACGGGTCAGCGTCAGACGACCTTGAAAGGATCTACGCCCCGGCCATGGTCCAGCTTCACCGACAATCGATGACCCGGCCGTGGGCCGGCTTCTCCAACAACGCGAGCATCTCCAATTTCATCTTGGCCGATCATCATGGTCTGCGCACTCACAGGCATCATCAACGCAAGAAAACAAAAGAATCTAAGTCGCATTTATATTTAAATTTCATATTTTATTTATTCAGTCAATTAAATCCGCCTCCTTTGAGTCAGTCCCGGGAGCTAAATATTTGGTTTAAGAGGAAATTACAAAGATCATCCAATAGATTACAAAGATTAAAGTCGAGCTATCAATCGCTCGCAATGGATTTCTTAAAAATCGAGCAATCTATCGCTCGCAATGGATTTCTTAAAAGTCGAGTTATCTATCACTCGTAAATGGATTTATCAAAGTCGAGCTATCGACTGCTCGCAATGGATTTCTTAATAACAAGGTCGTCATTAAAGTGACATCGTTGTGCTCCATCGCGGTCACTGCTTATTCATTATCATTATTCCGGCTCAATCGCCGTACTCCGGCTTATGCATCATCAATGCCAAGAGCATGTCAAACATTTATTATTCAGAGGGGTGAGTCCTAAATTCCGGATTCCCCTATTTTGAGCTATCAATTGTTGGGTTGAAGACATGGATCCTACCGGAGGAAAATCCATGAAACATCTCCCAGCTTCGACTATTTGCAAACTGCTAGCTTAGCCCAGGAGTGTTTCGCAACTTCGGTTAGCGTACCCAGGAGTGCTTCGCAGCAAAATATTCAGCTTAGCCCAGGAGTCTTTCGCAACTTCGGTTAGCGTACCCAGGAGTGCTTCGCATCAAAATATTCAGCTTATCCCAGGAGTGTTTCGCAACTTCGGTTAGCGTACCCACGAGTGCTTCGCAGCAAAATATTCAGCTTAGCCCAGGAGTGCTTCGCAAATTCGGTTAGCGTGCCCAAGAGTGTTTCGCAACATTGTAAATATTGGGTCCTGGGGGCTGCTCGCTTGAGGAGCACAGTTACAAACTCAAGACCCGACTATTAAGCCATGTAGGTCATGGGGGCTGATTACTTGTTTATAAGTACAGCTACAATCTCATGACCGGGCCAAGTTTAGAGCCACTATTTTCTTGGTTGTCTAACTTAAGCATGATGCGACTCGCACTTATATGGCCTGATTGCTCACCTGTAAATTCAATCAGTCATGATGCCCATTGGGACTTGCCTGACCCTGTTTTTATCAGAAAAGTTGCGACAGAGAAAATCCATACGAAAGCCGGCTTATAGTTCAAAAAAACCAAAAGGGTCATCAAAACCAAACGATTTGTATAAACGACATATCGCGTTCATTAAAAAAGCAAATTCTCAGGGTGCACGTAGACCATCAGCATAAATGTTCATAAGTTACTAATTTATTACAAGCCCATCGGGTTAAATGATATTGCTTCATGTACAGGGAAAAAATATTTGCAGGTTTAATTTATAACCCGGCAGCTGAAGCTGAGTCGTCTTCTTTGTTTATTTCCGGCCGGGTCTTCTTGTCATGGCCGAGCCAAGTTGTACCGGATATCGCCTCATGAAGCCGGATTATCTGCCAGCTATTAGCAATTCACGGGTATATCAAGGCATCACTCCAGCAAAGGCCAAAATTATCTGAGTTCCTAGCTTGCTACAAATGATGGATGAGTTTCATGTGAGCAGTTGGCTATGGGAGAAAATCAAGTCTAGTTTTTCCTTCCACGTATGTGCATACAACAAGTAAACGAGAGTTGAAGATGCGATCAGTTCATTCTATCAGCAAAAGCAGCCCCATTATAATTATCATCGCCGGCTCTCATGATTTGGGCAACACAGCAGGGCAAGTGAACTGAACGATTCGACGATCTGGAGCAGAGGTTTCAGAATTGACCGACCCGGCAATCACCAAGCGATGCAAGAAGAGGAAGAAAAAAAATAAGCCGGATTTTATTATTGTATGTGCGAGTCAAGCCTCGATGGAAAAACAAGAAACTAGAAAGTTGGTTGCTAGTATCGCTACAGGCAATTTGCCTGATGCTAGCTCAAAGGTTCAAGAGAAAAAACAATTGCTGCCTGGTTGTGTACATGCATGCATGTTACGCGTGAAAAAACAAAAAACAAAAAGAGAAATATTGTACAAGCCGGATGATCGCTTGACCACGGTGAAAAATAAAGGAAGAATAGACAGCACGACCGGCTCCTGTTTTTTCTGCTGCGGCCGGTTTTGGGTTGAAAAGCAAGGTCTGCGAAAGCAAGGTTTGCAGAAATGAGGTCTACTTCAAATGAGTCCCGAGATGTTGCAGGCAAACGAACTGACATTTGGGGGCTACGATTTCTAAGTGATACAAATATTGAAAAATGAGCTCCGAGCTGCTGCAGGCATACAACCCGGCGCTTGGGGGCTACAATGCTTCAAATTTTACAAGGTTATAAAAGGAAAAGCGTGAGTCCCAGGTCGCTGCAGGCACGCAACCCGGCACTTGGGGCTACTCAGTTTGAAGCTAAACTTTTCGAAGTGATGAAGAAGTCCCAGGTTGCTGCAGGCACACAACCCGACACTTGGGGGCTACACAGTTCGAAGTTTTATATTTATTCATCAAGCACAAGTTATCGCGAGGTGATAAACTCGGAGCTTGGGGGATATAGGTTATATACACGACAAAAATTTAGATTAATATTCTTGAGAACCAGTAAAGCTGGAGGTATTTGCGCCAGGTCTTCAAAAGCTGGGTCTTGAAAGATAGCCTCCATGTGAGTAGGCTCCATCAAGTCTGGTTCGTAAGAACCTGGAGCATCCTTCAGCACAGCCTCCATATGAGTAGGCTCTATCAAGTCTGGGTCAGAGGAACCCAAAACAAAGAAAAGTGAGGTCAACAACGCAGAAAAAGATAAGAAATAAATTGGAGAGGTTCGAGGAATATTCTTTGCAGAAGTTGCAAGATGTTCTGGAGATCAAGAAGTAAAGCTACCTACATGGGCCTTGCAAAAGGACCTGGCAGAATCAGCACGAGATAAACCTGGAGGCATATGAACCTAGGAGGAAAAGGCCGGGTTATAAAATGGACCGCCAAAACGAGTTGGCCTAACAATTGTAACCCGGGTTTTATCCTTTTAAATATTTATTTGTCTTATTTCAGGAAGTTAACCTGGATGCTTAAGACCAAGTGTTGAACAGAAATCTGGAGGCGTATGAACCCGGAAAGAAGGTGGCCAGGTTACGAAATGGACCGACAAGAAGAGCCGGCCTGGATAAAAGAAAAGTGTTGTAACCCGGTCTTAATGTTTTTTGAGCATTTCTTATTTTCAGGAGGTTAACCCGGACAGCAAGGATCGCACAAAGATCAAGCTAAATATTGATGAGGAGAGCACACAGACCCAGCGTCCAGGTTACCCTGGGGGCTACTGTTGGGGGAATAATAATCCGGTAGGCCCATGAGGAGGAAAGCATGACCCGCCAGGCAGGAGGCCGGGCGAGGCCAGCAAGCCATCATCATGGGCCGGGTTACACTGATAGGCCGGAGAGCTTGTCGGTAACCCGGCCATAGAAGGAAGGCTCTAGAAGACCCGGAGGCAGTACACGTCACGGAGTCCAAGACTTGGAGGATACAAAAGACAAGACGAGTTAGAATAGGATTCCAAGTACGGGAGTAACCCGGCCTTACCTTTATAAGCCGGCTCCTAGGTCATAGATAGACAGATCCGAGAGAAATAGATTCAAGGGGAAAAGAGATAAGCCTAAGAAGATTGACAAAATAGAGAGAACTCAGGAGATAGAGCTCCCACTTCGGAGTCATCTAAACTCCGACGATCATCGCTATTGGCGCACCATGTAATCTGTTATCATATAGTGAATTATAGCAGGACGTAGGGATCCTCCACCGAGGGGACCTGAACCTGGGTAAAAAACATCTTCTCCCTCGTAGAGCTAGACCAACTCCTGAACACTAGAGTCGCCTTGCCCCAACTCAAGTTACCCCCTGATAACATCTGTCGTGACAATCCCACGACACCAACCTTATTGCACCCACTCTCGCTGACATCCTACGTTGATCACCGCTGTAACCCGAGGCCCCGCCCGTCAGCCTCACGGTTCGTGTTTAATCGGTGTGGCAGACGGGCCGGCGCGGTGCAGATTCTGTTGGAGATCTCCCCTAGAGGCAATTAATAAAGATATTTTAGTTGTCATATCTCAATTGTTCATAATAAGTTTTGTACCATGCTATTACTATATTAAGAGGAAACATTAATGCACGTGTGGTATGTAAACAATCAGGTCCCTAATAGCCTCCTAACTAGTCCATTGGGCAACCGATGATCAAGGTTTCTTGATCATGGACATTTATGTCAATTGACAATGGAGTCACGTCATTAGGTGAATTATGTGATGTACACACACGCAAGATATATAGAAACATAGTGTTCATACCTTTGACTGTGAGATCATATTTAATCGCTGCTTCTGGAAGGTGCTTTGATTGCATCAAACGTCATGTCTTATTTAGCGTGACAATAAAGGTGTCCCTTTCGGGTATCCGAAGGAAATGGTAGAGGCGAGTGATCAAGAGCGGGATTTGCCAACCCACATAGCAGGATAGATACTCTGGGCCCACTCGGTGAGATTACATCAATAAGCTTGTAAGCATGTGACTAGGTCACGGAGATGTAATATCACAGACGAGTAAAGTTAGAATTGTCAAGTGACGAGATCAAGCTCGGTAATCATGATACCGGAGAATGAGTCTCGGACAATCTAAGTATCGTTAGGCAAAAGGTTGAAACTGGACGTCTAAGGTTTAAACTATAAAAAGACATTCGTGGACGCACAGGGGCTATCACGGCAGTCCAGCCACCGCTGATAGTCATTGATCGGAGAACGTGTCTCGATCATGTCTGGAGTGATCCACAACCGTAGGGTGGCACACTTAAGGGTAGGCGACCGTTTTATAAAGATTTGATATTAGGAGAAACTTCAGGAGAACACCGGAAATGTTCCGGGACATGTCCGATGATGATCGGAGGGCAACGGAATAAGTTTCGGAGCTCGAATAAATTTAAAAAAAATATGTATTTAATATTAATTAGTGTAATTAATGATTAAATATATTTTTTATTTAATTTCGAATTTTAAAGGCATTTTCACCTAGATGGGCCTTAGAGGCCCATTAGGGGAAAACCCCAAAAGGAAAAAGGGGGGAAGGGGCCGGCCGGCCTGGCTGGGCCGAATGGGACCTACCAGGGCCGGCGCAGCACCCTTGGCCGGCGCACCATGTGGGGTTTAGTCCCACATGGCTAAGCCACCAAGGGTGGTAGCCCTCCTCCTCCTTTTATATAGGGGTGCACCCTTGCCTGGAAATTCATCCCATCTCCTTCTTCTTCTCTCCTACCTTGAGCGTGGTTCCATTTCTGGAGCTGCGTACGAGGAGAGAAGTTTCTCCACTATACGCACACCGCCGTGCTGCTGGGTCCAAGTCTTCGCTTCCGCTGCTTCGCTGGATCTGGAGCCCGGAGGTCGTCGTCTACACCGTACGTGTGTAGAGCTACGAGGTGCTACACGTGTGGCACTGGAAGTACGTCTTCTTCCTCTATACGACCTTGAGGTCAGCGTCGTTGGCTTCATCAACAATGCATGTGCGGGAGCCTAATTCCCGCTTTCGGTCTACAAGGGTATGTACATCGATCTCCTCCGTCATAGTATATCTGCATAGTAATAGATTCTGGCTAGTTTAAGGTTATCGTTGTTAGGAAATTTTTTGTTTTCTGCCTACGATTCCCTTCAATGGTATCAGAACCGATCTATGCGTAGATATAACTGTGCGGTTTTTAGAACTCATGTTTATGAGGGCATCGTTCTAATAGTTGTTACCCTCTCGCATGCACTTGCTTTTGCTGTCTGCGTTGAGTTGATGAAGCGGCCCGGACCGACTTTACACGTACGCTTACACGAGACTGGTTCCACACCTAACATACGGCTTGTACCGTATTTGTGGCTGGCGGGTGTCTATCTCTCTCTCAATAGATGGTATTTGCATTTTCAATGGAGGGCCCAAAAGGGATAAAAAACATACAACTGTCGGATCGTTGTTGTGGTTATGGTTCGTAGGTATGAAGCGGTTCTATTTACGAAAACACTAGAAGCCACGTAAAACATGCAAAAGATAAAGTAGAAAGCGTCTAATTTTATTTTGCAGGGGCAATATGATATGGTCGAGGTAAGTTTAGTAAATTGTTCATAAACTGTGGGCGCGAAGGAGACCATCGGCGCAAGGACCATATCATGTCGCATTACATTTCATTTTTGATGTTATGTTATGTGTGCATCTTACATTGTGTGTGTATATATATATATATGTTTATATATATTAGTTACACGGCGGTAGTAATATAAGATGATCCCTCTAAAAATACCATATAGTGTTCTCCCTTTAGCGTGCACCACCGAAAGTTCTCTGATACTAGGCAGGCCGTGACGATCGGGTGTCAGACGTATCTGCATTCGCATAACGTGGGTGTAAGCCATGTTGCACAAGCAATATGCTATTGGTTATTTTGGCGAGCCTAGCATGTACAGACATGGCCTCGAACACAGTGACCGAGGTTAAGCACGAGTCACATAGTTGTTGTGATTGACATAAGCGATGTCTACTTTTGAAGTTGTGCTATCGGCCGTGACGGTCGGGGAGTATAATGGATTAGGATCGTGTAATCACTAAAACGATGCGAGGGATGTTCGTTTTGAGTGGGAGTTCTGGTAGTTTTATTTTAAAACTTGAACCCATATTTTATTATGAACAAAGTCTTCTGTTTTTGCAAATTCCATTGTAGATGTCTCGCCCCACTTTAACCTAGGCCTGTTCCTTGAGAAATAAAAGCTTAAGACCAATGGGTCAAACTTCATGTCCTGGTTCTGCAACCTGAGGATCCTCCTCACTCCCCACAAGATGGCCTACGTCATTGAGGCCGCCATAGGTGACAAGCCCGCAGACGATGCTTCTGAGGACGACAAGAAAGTCTATGCGACCAAGATGGATGATTCCTCCTTTGTCCAGAGTGGCATGTCTACGCCATGGAAGCCGACCTGCAGAAGCGCTTTGAGAAGATGAGTGCTTTTGAGATAATTTCTGATCTCAAAGCTGTCTTTGCGCCATAGGCCAAGGCTGAGAGGTATGAAGCTTCTGAGCTCTTCTTCTCAGCCAAGATGGAAGAGCACAGCAGTGTGAGTGAGCACGTGGTCAAAATGTCTGGCTACGTTCAATGCCTGAACGCTCTGGAATGCAAGATTCCTGATGAGCTGGTGATTGATAGGGTGCTGCAATCGTTGCCCCTAGCTTCAAAGGATTCGTCATGAACTATAACATGCAGGACATGGCTAAGTCCCTGTCTGAGGTGTTTGTGATGCTCAACACTGCTGAGGTGTAAATCAAGAAGGAGCACACGTTGTTGATGTCAACAAGACCGTCGATTTAAGAAATCCGGCGGCAAGGGAAGAAGAACTGGAAGCCCAAGAAGGATGGCAAACATGTTGCCAAATCCAATGCTAACAAACCTGGTCCCAAACTGGCGTGGAATGCTTCTACTGCAAGGGAGATGGTCACTGGAAGCGCAACTGCCCCAAGTACCTGGAAGACAGAAGGCCGGCAAGATTGTCGGAAGAGAGAAAGGTATATTTGATATGCATGTTATAGATGTTTACCTTACTAGCGCCCAGAGTAATGTGGGTATTTGATACCGGTTCTGTTGCTCATATTTGTAACTCTCAGGTGAGTTGCGGAATAAACGGCGTCTGGCGAAGGATGAGGTGACGATGCACGTCGGCAATGGATCAAAAGTTGACGTGGTGGCCGTCGGCACACTTCCTCTACATCTACCATCGGGATTAGTTTTGGTTTTGAATAAATGTTATTTTGTACCAGCTTTGAGTGTAAACATTATCACTGGGTCTTGCTTGTTGCAAGACAATTATTCGTTTAAATCAGTATCAAATGGTTGTACTATTTCGATGAATGATATCTTTATGTTAATGCTCCTAGAGTAATGGTTTATTCTTGTTAAATCTCGATAGTAGTACTCACATCCATAACGTAGATGCCAAGAGGATTAGACTTAGTAATGATACCGCCATGTACATGTGGCATTGCCGTCTCGGTCATATTGGTATAAAGCGCATGAAGAAACTCCATTTGATGGACTTTTGGAGTCACTAGATTTTGGATCTCTTGACACTTGCGAACCATGCCTTATGGGCAAAATGACCAAGACACCTTCACGGTTTTATGGAACGGGCGTCAGACTTATTGGGAGTTATACATACAGATGTGTGCGGTCCAATGAGCGTGTCGACACGCAATGGTTATCATTATTTTGTAACCTTCACTGATGATTTGAGTAGATACGGGTATATCTACTTAATGAAACACAAGTCTGAAACATTTGAAAAGTTCAAGAATTTCAGAGTGAGGTTGAAAATCAACTCAACAAGAAAATCAAGCACCTTCGATCCGATCGTGGTGGTGAATATTTGAGTTTTGAGTTTGGCACACATCTGAAGGCTGTGGCATCGTACCACAGCTTACGCCTGCTGGAACACCGCAACGCAACGGTGTGTCCGAACGACGTAATCGTACTATTGATAGCGTGCGGTCTATGATGTCTCTTACCGACTTGCCCGTATCGTTTTGGGGATATGCGTTAGAAACAACCGCATTCATTTTAAATAGGGCTCCATCCAAATCCGTAGCAACGACACCGTATGAGATATGGCATGGCAAGAAACCTAAGTTGTCGTTCCTGAAGGTTTGGGGTTGTGAGGCGTACGTTAAGAAACTACAGCCCGACAAACTCGAATCGAAATCGGAGAAGGTCATCTTTGTAGGATATCCACGGGAAACCATAGGATACACCTTCTACAATCAAGCCGAGGGCAAAACGTTTGTCGCGAAGAATGACACCTTTCTCGAGAAAGAGTTTCTCGCTAAAGGAGTAAGTGGGAGGAAAATAGACCTCGACGAGATAGTTGATCCTGAACTCGAAATTCCGAGTGGCGCAACGGAAACATTTCCTGAACCGTCCTCCATAACAGATGGAGTGGGAGAAAATGTCGAGGAAGCTATTATACCTCGTAGGTCTGGAAGAACCCGTGCCCCTCCTGAGTGGTACGGTAATCTTGTTTGCACCGTCATGTTAATTGAACAAGACGAACCTACGAGTTACAAAGAGGCGATGGAAGGACCCGAGTCCGAGAAATGGCTTAAGGCCATGAAATCCGAAATAGGATCCATGTATGACAACAAAGTATGGACTTTGATGGAGATTCCCGAAGGGCGCAAGGCCGTCGAGAATAAATGGATCTTTAAGAAAAAGACTGATGCTGACGGTAACGTGACCGTCTATAAAGCTCGACTTGTCGCAAAAGGTTTCCGACAAATTCATGGAATTGACTACGATGAAACGTTTTCACCGGTAGCGATGCTGAAGTCTATTCGGGTTTTGCTAGCAGTAGCTGCATAACATGATTATGAGATATGGCAGATGGATGTCAAAACAGCGTTCCTAAATGGAAACATTGAGAAGAGTTGTATATGGTACAACCGGAAGGTTTTGTCGATCCAGAGAATGCTGGCAAGGTATGCAAGCTTCAGCGTTCCATTTATGGACTGAAGCAAGCATCTCGGAGCTGGAATCTTCGCTTTGATGAGGTGATCAAAGGTTTTGGATTTGTCCAAAATGCGGAAGAGACCTGCATTTATAAGAAATGAGTGGGACTCAGTTGCATTCCTAGTTCTATATGTGGATGATATATTACTAATTGGGGATAATGTGGATCTCTTAAAAAGCGTGAAGGAATATTTAACAGTAAATTTTCGATGAAGGACTTAGAGAAGTGCATACGTATTAGGCATTAAAATCTATCGTGATAGATCAAGACGCCTATTAGCATTAAGTCAAAGTACTTACCTTGATAAGATATTGAAGAAGTTCGATATGGATAAGGCAAAGAAAGATTTTCTGCCGGTTATCAAGGGTAAAGCATTGAGCCTGGCTCAGTGTCCAGTGACGGCTCATGATAAGGCTGCCGTGGATGGCACTCGCTATGCTTCAGCCATAGGATCGATCATGTATGCCATGTTAAGTACTCGACCCGATGTAGCATTGGCTCTTAGTTTGACGAGCCGATTCCAAAGTAATCCTGGCAAGGATCATTGGATAGCTGTTAAGAACATTCTGAAATATCTTAAGCGAACCAAGGAAATGTTTCTGGTTTATGGAGGCTGTGAAGAAGAACTTGGCGTAACAGGTTACGTTATGCAAGTTTTAGCACAGATCCAGATGACTCGAAATCTCAGACAGGATATGTGTTTAAGGTGAACGGAGGCGCTGTGAGCTGGAGAAGTGTGAAGCAACCCATAGTAGCCCAATCTACAACGGAATCGGAGTATATTGCTGCTGCTGATGCTGCAAATGAAGATGTTTGGCTGAGTAAGTTCGTCATCGAGCTAGGAGTGTTCCCAAGCGCGCAAGACCCTGTGAACCTCTACTGCGACAACACATGCGTCATTACCAACGTGAAGGAACCAAGATCTCACTCAGCTGCCAAACACATTCTCGACGATTCCATGTGATAAGACAGTATGTCAAGGAAGGCGATGTAAAGATTTGAAAATACATATGGATCTGAATGTTGCAGATCCGCTGACGAAACCTCTTCCACGAGACAAGCATGATAAACACCAAGATGCTATAGGTGTTAGGCTTTTACCAAGTTGTAAACTAGATTAAATTGTACTCTAGTGCAACTGGGAGACTATTGGAGATATGCCCTAGAGGCAATTAATAAAGATATTTTATTTGTCATATCTCAATTGTTAATAAAAAGTTTTGTACCATGCTATAACTGTATTAAGCGGAAACATTAATGCACGTGTGGTATGTAAACAAATAGGTCCCTAGTAGCCTCTTAACTAGTCCATTGGGCAACCGATGATCAAGGTTTCCTGATCATGGACATTTATGTCAATTGACAATGGAGTCATGTCATTAAGTGAATGATGTGATGGACACACACCCAAGATATATAGAAATGTAGTATTCATACCTTTGACCGTGATATCATATTTAATCGCTGCTTCTGGAATGTGCTTTGATTGCATCAAACGTCATGTCTTATTTAGCGTGACAATAAAGGTGTCCCTTTTGGGTATCCGAAGGAAGTGGTAGAGGCGAGTGATCAAGAGTGGGATTTGCCAATCCACATAGCAGGATAGATACTCTGGGCCCACTCGAGAGATTACATCAATAAGTTGCAAGCATGTGACTAGGTCACGGGGATGTAATATCACAGCCGAGTAAAGATAGAATTGTCAAGTGACAAGATCAAGCTCGATAATCATGATACCGGAGAACGAGTCTCGGACAATCTAAGTATCGCTAGGAAAAAGGTTGAAACTGGACGTATAAGGTTCAAACGATAAAAAGACATTCGTGGACGCACATGGGCTATCACGCCAGTCCAGCCACTGCTGATAGTCATTGATCGAGAACGTGTCTCGATCATGTCTGGAGTCATCCCGAACCATAAGGTGGCACACTTAAGGGTAGGCGACAGTTTTATAAAGATTGGATATTAGGAGAAACTTCAGGAGAACATCGGAAATGTTCCGGGACATGTCCGATGATGATCGGAGGGCAACGGAATAAGTTTCGGAGCTCGAATAAATTAAATAATATGTAATTATTATTAATTAGTGTAATTAATGATTAAATATATTTTTTATTTAGTTTCGAATTTCAAAGACATTTTCACCTAGATGGGCCTTAGAGGCCCATTAGGGGAAATACCCCAAAAGGAAAAAGGGGGAAGGGGCCAGCCGGCCTGGCTGGGCCGAATGGGGCCCACCAGGGCTGGCGCACCATGTGGGGTTTAGTCCCACATGGCTAAGCCACCAAGGGTGGCAGCCCTCCTCCTCCTTTAAATAGGGGTGCACCCTTGCCTGGAAATTGATCCCATCTCCTTCTTCTTCTCTCCTACCTTGAGCGTGGTTCCGTTTCTGGAGCCACGTACGAGGAGAGAAGTTTCTCCACCATACGCACACTGTCGTGCTGCTGGGTCCAAGTCTTCGCTTCCGCTGCTTCGCTGGATCTGGAGCCTGGAGGTCGTCGTCTACACCGTACGTGTGTAGAGCTACGAGGTGCTACATGTGTGGCACTGGAAGTACATCTTCTTCCTCTACACGACCTTGAGGTCGGTGTCATCGGCTTCATCAACAACGCTTGTGCGGGAACGTAATCCCCGCTTTCGGTCTACAAGGGTTTGTACATCGATCTCCTCCGTCATAGTATATCTGCATAGTAATAGATTCTGGCTAGTTTAAGGTTATCGATGTTAGGAATTTTTTTGTTTTCTGCCTACGATTCCCTTTAGATTCGCACTGCGTTCCTCCTATTGTCGATTATGTTTGTTTACCGTAATGGGTTTTAGCGGTGTCCCTCTGGGACAACTTTTTTCGTACGTGGTTCCTTCCCCTCTCTCTCGCTGACGATGGGCCCCTTCCTTTCCGAGGCCCACATGTCGGTTGCTCGAGACATTGTGTCGCCGTTGTTTCCCTTCCATATGTCGTCGCTGCGTAGTTTCTACAGTAAGTCGGGGTACGTTGGGTATTTCGCACGATCGTCGGGTACGTTGCACTGTTCGTGATGTCAGGGAGAATTTGGGCCCGATTTCTCCATCCGAGGTGGCCTCCCTCCATTCGTCGGCAGGTACGTTGCACTGTGCTGGAAGTCAGAACGCCCAAATTCGTGTCACGCTGGCGGCTCGCCATTGGTTGCGAGTGGTTACCGACCTAAATACAGTGCTTCAGGGAACGGGGTATATAGGTTGTTTTCTGGATCGGATGGTTACTACAGCTCTCATTTCCCCCCTTTTCTTCTTCCTCGATTTTCTTGCTCCGCCGTGCTTCTGTCGACCTGTGCCGTGTATCCATGGAATCCGTTTGCTGTTCTTCCGGTCACGTTTCTTCCCGTTGAGATCAGGTTGGGTTTTCTTAACGTGTCGTCTGTTGTTGATGTCCTTGACTGTGTGCTGGATCCGTGTTTTCATGTTGTTTGTTGTTTATGCGATTTTTTTCTTTGTTTCTCTTTTTTTCGTAGGTCGCCTGTTAACTGCTTCCAGGTACGGTGCAGGATGTGCCAGGTCCCGGTTATTATTCACATATCGTGAACCGCGCTGTTCATGTGCTAATTTAGTGGTATGTTTTATTCGTTGGTTGGCCGGTTCGTCTTTTCGTGTTTCTATGGCTGTCTGTTTTCTATTTCCACACGTCTTTGTTTTGTTTTGCAGATCGGCCTCTTGTTGTTTTCGTTTTATTTATTCGATTTTCTTGTCCAATTGTTTGTACTATTGTGTGATTTGTGAGTGCTTTATTAATTTTGTTTTCGGTGGGTACTGCTCTCATGTTGTTTGTCTGTGCTTCTTCCTTTTTTGCAGGTCATCATCTTGGTCGGTTCTTCCGGTTGGCTGGGTTTGTTCCATCCGTTGTCTGCCGATTTGTTTTTGGTGAGTTTTGGAGCTCCATAGTTCGCTTGGCTAATCGATAACTGTTTAGTTCGTTTTTCTTTTAGGATGCTTTGATCTGTACTTTGTTATTGTGATGCAGTTGGATTTGTCGGTATAGATCTATGATCTTGGAGTTCGGCCACCTTGAGGTGGTTACACTAATTTCATGATTGTTTTGTGTCTTCTTTTGCCTTTTTTTTCTTGCAGGTCGTTGCCTTACTCGGGAATATCTCAGACGGAGAGTTTTTTCTTCCTTTTTGGTGTTGGTCGGCTCTGCCGGCTCCCCGATCGACCTTGCCGGCTTACTGGTCTGTTGTTTTTCCGGTTAACGTCGGTTCCGTTGAGAGTAGTTTGTGCTTTCTTGGCATGTTTATCTGTTTGTTCTTACTTCTTTGTTTATCTTGCTGGTGGTGTGGTGGGTTTGTATTATTTAGTTGTTCCTTGCTTTTGCGTTTTTTCCTTTTTCGGTTTTCTTATGTTTGTTCATGTTGGGTTCTTTGTTTGTTCACAGGCTGTCGGCTTAATGGTCCGCTGTTCTTCTGGTTAAGGTTATTTTCATTGGCTTTATGTTGTTTTATTGCCGTGCCTTAGTATATGTTCTTTGTTTTTTTTGTTGGTTGCTTTGTTTGTTCGTGGCCATCGGTTTATTGGTCGACGTTCTTTTGGTTAAAGTTTGTTATGTTTGGATCTGGTTGGGTTTTGTTTTCTCTGATTTTTTCTCCGTTTTTTCATTCTTTGTTTCTTTTTTGTATTTGTTGTCTGGTTTATTTGTTCGTAGGTCGCTAGCTTACTGGTGTGCATTCTTTTGGTTAACGTTGGTTATGTTCGGACCTGGTTGGTTTTAGTTTCCGTCTATTCTCTCTTTTGATTGTTTTCTGGCTATCCGTGTGCTGGGTCCTTCTGCGAAGCACACATGCGGTTCTTCTTATAGGGTCCTTTCTTCTCTTCATTTTCGAGCCGGTATCATTTTTTTGCCGCTTTATCTGTGGGATCGACATGTGGTAAGACGCAGAAGCCTGTCACGTAGACTCCAGGGTTAGTGTGAAACTGTTTGTAGCCGTGTTTTCTGTACAAGTATTTCTGAGTGTGTATTGAGGTGGTATCTATGTTTTGTCTTTCTATCAGCCACCCTAAAGTTTGTGACTCGGCGTATCGTTATTCTTTGGTGCGATATATCGTGAGTAGTATCCAACGCGTGGAGTCGGCAGTGTAGGTGATGACATACACACGTTTCGAGAAAGCAAGGGGCACGCGCATCTATGATAGCGTGTAGAGTATATGTCTTTTCACACTAAAATGAATCTAGAATAATATCTCCCCCTCTCCCTGGAGTCGGCATCGTTGATATCGATGTCATAGCTTACACATGGTACTCTTCAATGCGATTCATAAATAGAAGTCACTTGTAATGTAACGTCGCGGCAACGATTCAATGCGAGCAGCTGACAGCAAGAACGATAATAAATGCCAGCATGGCCGGTACCAAACGCGACAGGAAACATATATTCATCAAGACCGACACTTCCCCAAGCTTAGAGTTTGGGCTTCTCCGTTTTATTGTGTTGTTTTTTTAACGTACGGATGAATCCTACGCGGCCGCCATCCCGCATCGATCAATTGAACTAGATCCCCTGACGCGGCTTGCCGCGCGCCACCCGCCATTGACAATGGTTTTCAATTTGCAAAACGCTATGATAAACATTCTTGATATGACACTGATTGTCAATCAATGTTATATTATCTATAACACACGATTACAGCACCAGGACCAATATGCTGACCTAAAATACATAACCAAAATAATTAACTCGTAGTTAATTAAACATGTAAGCCACAAATCAAATTTGTTGTGGTAACAATAAATCTTTTTCACGTATTATCAATCATAAATAGTTTTTTATGTACTCCACACCACCTAATATTGGAAGCAGTCGATTCATTGTGTATAGTAGGGGAAAATGGATCACTGACGGCCGCTCAGATCCATTTGACTACTTAGTTTTCTAAACAGTGAAACATGGTATAAAAAGAGTAGAGCAAAGGAAGAACACATGGAATAGACACCATAATTCAAGAAATAACTGGACATGCCTAGTGCTATAACAAACCTGGTAGCAAATGACTACATATCACACACACATGTTTTTATTAAATATCACTACTATAATCATCATGGAAAATTAGGTACAAAGACAAAGAAAATGACAAAATTAGAAATGTGTAACTTATGCTTGTGGCCCCTGTCAACAATGAAATCACATGTACTTTTGATGATATATAGATATTGCCAAAACATGTCACATGGATACTCAATTTAAAACCGAATTGCTGCAGACATAGATTCTTGATCAATATAAGCTTTCCATATCTTATCTTAGTCCCAAAATTTTAGCAGAAGAAATAATTATCTTCTCATACAAATCACCAGAAACAGCAAAAAAAAATACTTGCATATAGCTCGTATTCACTGATTGCGTGGATCACACGTTCGTTGGGAGACCCCAAGAGGAAGGTATGAAGCAGTGTAGCAGCAGTTGCACTCAGTATGAAACCAAGGTTTAATCGACCAGTAGAAGCAAGAAATCACTTCTGAAGGTTGTTGGTGACGGAATATGGCACGGCGCAACACCAGGGAATCCGGCGCCGACGTGGAATCTGCACACAACACAATCAAACTATTTGCCCCAACGAAACAGTGAGGTTGTCAATCTCACCGGCTTGCTGAAAACAAAGGATTAAACGTATGGTGTGGAAAACAGTAGTAAATTGCAGAGAATGAAAAGGAACAATGTTTGCAGTTGGTTGTATTATCAGTGTAAAAGAATGGACCGGGGTCCACAGTTCACTAGTGGTGTCTCTCCATAAAAGATAACTAACATGCTGGGTGAACAAATTACAGCTGGGCAATTGACAAAATATTGAGCGCATGACAATGCATATATATGACATGATGATTACTATGATATTCATGTGGGCATTACGACAAAATACATAGACCGTTATCCAACAGCGTCTATGACTAATAATCCACCGCCAGGTTGTCATACCGAGTTCCCCGTTGGTATTAAGTTGCAAGCAACGGATAATTGCATTAAGTAATGTGCGTAATGTAAACAAATGCATTAGACCTAACGGCGACCCTTAAGCTAAGCATCGGTTATTTTATCCCTAGTGGCAACAGCACATCCACAATCTTAGAAGTTGTCACTCTCCCAGATTACCGGAGGCATGAACCCACTATCTAGCATAAATACTCACTCTTGGAGTTACAAGCATCTACTTGGCCAAAGCATCTACTAGTAACGGAAAGCATGCAAGATCATAAATAACATATAAGATAGATTGATAATCAACTTGACATAGTATTCAATATTCATCGGATCCCAGCAAACACAACATGTAGCATTACAATAAGATGATCTTGATCATGATAGGCAGCTCACAAGATCTAAACATGATAGCATAAAGTGGAGAGACAACCATCTAGCTACTGCCATGGACCCGTAGTCCAAGGATGAACTACTCACGCATCACTCCGGAGGCAGGCATGGTGATGTAGAGCCCTCCGGTGATGATTCCCCTCTCCGGCAGGGTGCCGGGAAGAGCTTCTGAACCCTCCCGAGCTAGGGTTGACGGCGGCGGCGTCTCTGGAACTTTTCGTGGATAATGGCTCGGGTATTTAGGGTTTTCGCGTCGGGAGGAATAAATAGGCGAAAGGGCGGCGGCTGCGAGCCACGTGGGCCCCACACCACCCCACGGCGCGGCAGGGGGGCCGCGCGGCCCCATGGTGTGGCTGCCACGTGGCTCCCCTCCGTCTCTCCTTGGACTCCGTGTTCGTGTTGGAAAAATAGGAGGTTCTGTCCAAGTTTCGTCCAATTCCGAGAATATTTCCAGACTAGCTTTTCTGGAATACAAAAACAGCAGAAAACAGGAACTGGCACTGTGGCATCTTGTTAATAGGTTAGTCCCAGAAAATGCATAAAAATGCTATGAAGTGTATATAAAACATGTAACAATTGGTATAATATCAACATGGAACATCAGAAATTATAGATACGTTTGAGACGTATCAAGCATCCCCAAGCTTAGTTCTACTCGTCCTCGAGTAGGTAAAACGATAAAAACAAAATAATTTCTGAGGTGACATGCTACAATCATAATCTTGATCAAATAGTATTGTAAAGCACATGTTATGAATGAAGTGATCCAGGTCAATGGTCTATAGTTTGCTAGCAAGTAGATAATGAGCAAACAACTGAATCATATAAGCAAAAACTTTTCATGAATAGTACTTTCGAGACAAGCATCAAAGAGTTTTGCATAAGAGTTAACTCATAAAGCAATAGATTCTAAGTAAAAGGTATTTAACCAACACAAAGGAAGATTTAAGTTCAGCAATTGCTTTCAACTTTCAACATATATATCTCATGGATATTTGTCAACACAAAGCAATATAATAAGTGCAATATACAAGCATATAAAAATTGTTGCACCAAAGTTGACACTAGTGTTTGCTTCTAAGATAGAAAGAAGTAGGAAAACTGACTCAACATAAAAGTAAAAGAAAGGCCCTTCGCAGAGGGAAGCAGGGATTAAATCATGTGCTAGAGCTTTTTAAGTTTTTGAAATCATATAGAGAGTAAAAATAAGTTTTGAGAGGTGTTTGTTAATTGTCAACGAATCAGAAAATGGAAAGTACAATATGACCCCTGCCAACCAGACTTTTAAGAGCGGCTCCCATGAAGGACGTTATTTCTACCAGCAAGGCAGATCATCCCTCTTCTCTTTTGTTTACACATGCAGATATTTCACTGTTTGTCATTGCTTGACTGATAAATCAGGGCAAAAATGTGAAGAGAATTAAGCGGTTAAAGTTGTAATTAATTGGGACTGGGCACCCCATTTGCCAGCTCTTTTTGCAAAATTAATGGATAAGCGGATGTATATGCCGCTAGTCCGGTGGTAAAGTCTGTTTGACAGTTGACATAAAGACATCCACCCCGTCCTCATGAGCTTGGTAAACATTGACACAAAATAGGAGTAATAAAGTTTGAATAGTTTAAAGGTAGCACATGAAAAATTTACTTGGAATGGCAAGGAAATACCACATATAGGTAGTTATGGTGGACACAGATGGCATGGATTTTGGCTCAAGGTTTTGGATGCACGAGAAGCATTCCCTCTCAGTACAGAGTTTAGGCTAGCAAGGTTATTTGAAGCAAACACAGGATATCAACCGACACAGCAAGACTTATATGAAAACATATTGCAAGCATTATAAGACTCTACACTGTCTTCCTTGTTAACCAAACCCTTTTACTAGAAAATATCTAGACCTTAGAGATACCAATCATGCAAACCAAATTTCAACGAGCTTTACGGTAGTTCTTCATTAATAGGTTTTAACTACATGATACAAAAGCTTAAACATGAACTACTTGATAACTCAAAACAATTGACAAGTATCAAATTATCCAATACAGTGATCTACAAGAATATGTAAGCTTTTTCCATTATACCATCTACCACATGCAACATTTTCTGTTCCAACCAAACACCAATCAATTTATTTCAACATAAACTCTCCAAACAATTATAAGTGAAGCAAGAGAGTACTTTCTTTAAAAGAACTAACAGCTCTGAATAAGAGATGCATGCAAAACAGGAGCTAAAAGCATAGCAATAGCTAGATAAGAATACTCAACAAGTATAAGTGAAGAATAGGAGTATTCATATGAAAAAGCGGAGCGTGTCTCTCTCCCAATCAAGAATGCTGGGGTCCAATCAAGTTGACCATAAGAAAAATAAAATACTGAAAATAAAAGCACACAGACGCTCCAAGTAAAGCACATATGATGTGAAAGAATTAAAATATAGTTTCACTAGAGATGACCTGATAAGTTGCTGATGAAGAAGGCATCCCCAAGCTTAGACGCTTGAGTCTTCTTGAAATATGCTGGGGTGATCCATGGGAGCATCCCCAAGCTTAAGCTCTTCACTCTTCTTGATCACATTATATCATCCTTCTCTCTTGACCCTTGAAAACTTCCGCCACACCAAACTCAAAGTAATTCTCATTAGAGGGTTAGTGCACAATCAAAAACTCACATGTTCTATAAGGACACAAACATGACCGTTACTTTTAACATTAACTACTGCCACTGATGTTATGTGAAGCTCTTCACCCTAAAAAAGAATTCCACTCAACACTAGTAAAAGAGAGAATGCGAAAAATAAAAGACAGAATCTGTCTAAACAGAACAGTCCGCAAAGACGAATTTTTTCGAGGCACTTACGTTGCTCAGATCGAAAAACTTTAAACTAACGAAAGATGCGTACATATCTGAGGATCACGCACAAAAATTGCAGATTTAAATAATTTTTCTGTGATTTTACAGAATTAAAACGGTGAACAGCAGAAATCTGTTCCTGCGCAGAAATCCAAATCTAGCATCATCTTCCTATTAGAGGCAATACTTGGCACAACAATGCGATAAAATAAAGATACAAAGGAATTGTTACAGAAGTAAACAACTCCTTGACTCAAAAAGAAAAGAAAAATTGCAGAAATAAAATAATGGGTTGTCTCCCATAAGCGCTTTTCTTTAACGCCTTTCAGCTAGGCGCAGAAAGTAAGAATCAAGTGTTTCCAAGTGATGAAGCATCAACAATCTTACGCTTAGCTCTCTTACCCTTACCCTTATCTTTAGGAAATACTTGGTTACACATAGGTGAAGAGGCGAAATTCATAGTGCCTTGGCCCACATCTATTATTGCTCCAAAGCGTTTCAACAGAGATCTTCCAAGCGTAATTTGTCCTACTCCTGCACATTCAATGACAAGATAATCAATAGATATTGTTATCCCCAGGAGTTTTGTAAATACTCCTTCGGCTACTCCTCTTGGTAATTTAATAGTATTATCACCCAAAATTATACAATCTTCGCATTTGGAAAGCTCCCAAAGATTTAAGGAATCAAAAATATCCTTGGGCATTAAACAGAATTCAGACATAATATCACAGCGAGCATGAAAAGTTTCACCATTGATAACAACTTTTACTGAGGGAACCCATCCCGATGGTTCAAAATTTACTGGCACATTATCATAGTGTTCACGAATTTGATTATACCCTTCTTTTAGACCAGATATGTTTGTTTCAAGAGTGTTAAGTCTATCACTTATGCTTGTCAAAGCCAAATCAATTTTACTGATTGGAGGGCTAGAAATTGTAATCATTTTTTATAGCATTAAAAGCTTGATCCCCATCATAACGAAGGAAATCTCCTCCTACCACAGCATCTAAAGCATATCTGTAGCAAAGAACAAGACCAAAATAAAAGCTACTAAGAAGCAGGCTTAAAGTCATTTTAGGTTCAGTTTTAGCATAAGACTCAAAAATTCTAGACCAAGCATCTTTAAAACTCTCCTCACTCCCTTGCTTGAAAGTGAAGATCTCTTCCTCAGGCGACATGATGACAGGAACAGGGCTAGACATGATAACAAGACTGAAAAATAACAATTCGAAAATAAAAGTAACTAATTTTTTTGTGTTTTTGATAAATAAAGCAAACAAGACTAAATAAAAATAAACTAAGCAAGACAATAACAAAGTAAAGAGATTGGAAGCGTGAAACTCCCCTTGCAGAAATCCTCTTGCTCCCCGGCAACGGCGCCAGAAAATATGCTGCGTGTGGAAGGGGAAGTAAGGAGATTTCTGAACCGAAGTGCTTCCGCTCCCCGGCAACGGCGCCAGAAAATATGCTTGATTGCATGGATCACACGTTCGTTGGGAGACCCCAAGAGGAAGGTATGAAGCAGTGTAGCAGCAGTTTCCCTCAGTATGAAACCAAGCTTTAATCGACCAGTAGGAGCAAGAAATCACTTCTGAAAGTTGTTGGTGACGGAATATGGCACGGCGCAACACCAGGGAATCCGGCGCCGACGTGGAATCTGCATACAACACAATCAAACTACTTTGCCCCAACGAAACAGTGAGGTTGTCAATCTCACCGGCTTGCTGAAAACAAAGGATTAAACGTATGGTGTGGAAAACAGTAGTAAATTGCAGAGAATGAAAAGGAACAATGTTTGCAGTTGGTTGTATTATCAGTGTAAAAGAATGGACCGGTGTCCACAGTTCACTAGTGGTGTCTCTCCATAAAAGATAACTAACATGCTGGGTGAACAAATACAGCTGGGCAATTGATAAAATATTGAGCGCATGACAATGCATATATATGACATGATGATTACTATGATATTCATGTGGGCATTACGACAAAATACATAGACCGTTATCCAACAGCGTCTATGACTAATAATCCACCACCAGGTTGTCATACCGAGTTCCCCGTTGGTATTAAGTTGCAAGCAACGGACAATCGCATTAAGTAATTGATGCATGTAAAATGCATACATGAACTTTGCACTATATTACTTATATTCCAATCATATTTGCATCATATAAGGGTTATATCAATGTTTTATCATGATTCTGGGAATATTTTATTTATTTCCTGTTTTTATGGAATTAACCCTGCGCGGCAGAAAACCCTATTTTCTATATTTTAATGTTTCAGGGACCCAAACGACGTCCAAACGACCTGGAATTTACGAGCATCAGTTTTTGGAAGGAAGAAGACTTGGGAGCTAAGGAAGCGAACAAGCGGAGGCCCGAGGCCCAAAAGAGGGTGGCCCACGCGGCCAAGGAATCTGGCCACGTGGGACCCACCATCTGGAGCCTCGAGGCTCCGTTGCCGTCGATCTTTTCGCCCACGACTCCGTCTTGATCTAAAACCGACTATAAAAATAGTCCCCGACGCCCTTCGGAAAGGAGCGCCGCCGAAACACAGAAGCCACGAAACAGAGACCTGGAGCTGCAGATTGGAGGGAGAAAACTCCGGCGGGGCGCTGCCGGGGTGGTCTCCATCTTCTCCAACGACTTCTCCATCGTCTCCATGATGAAGGGGGAGTAGTCCACCCCCTGGACCTTGGGTTTGTGGTGGTAACTTGATCTAATCTCTCTATGTATGATCATTGTTGGAGTCCATATGATGTGCCTTGCATAAGTATGGATCTATCTATGTAATTCTTATGGTGGATATTGTGGTATGAGATGATTTGTTATACATTTACCGTTGTGTTGGAGCTTTTATGATTTGTCATACTTTGGAGATATTCTATGATGCATGGGATGGTTTGATTTATGCATAATGCCTTGTTTATCCTTGTCATGAGGTGATTGACACCACCAAGTGTAGATAGATTTGAGAGATGTGGTCATGCACACGAAATATGAATCATTGCACTAGTGTTTAGAATATTGTCCATTATGAAGTATGATGTATGTAGGTACGGGATGGCCGATGTGACAACGGCATATGTATTGAGTGACATGTGAAATACAGCCCAACATCCTTTATCTGTGGGTAAAAAGGAAGAGTATGATGTGGGAGTGACAGCAACCACACTAGCCTTACGAGGGTGACCTAGCAACACAAATGAGTACTTCTTTCAACTATGTGTTTTAGGACATATAAAAGCTACCATTAAAACATGACAATTGTGTGTACTTTATCTATAACATGATAATCACCGTAGATGAGAGAGAGAGCTTTAAGTGAACCCATGAACCCATGTCCATTGTTCCAATAAGAGAAAACCGTTGTCTTGTCCTCTTGCATTGAAGAGGATTGGACACTTTTACATTCTTGTTTTGTTACATTAAGCTTCCATCAATTAAATCAACCACCTTGTTCTTTAAACTTGTTTAGTGCATAATCAACTAAAACTTGTGACACTTTAGTTGTAGGGAATAGATAACTTTTCCTTCTTGCTTCTGCGGATCGATACCTTACTTCCACATTGAGAGGTGCTATAGTGATCCCCTGCTCTTGGGGGTTATCAAGTACTTTTCTGGCGCCGTTTCCGGGAGCGTAGCGCTTAAGTTTCTATTCTTGTGTGCACTAAACTTTAAATTTATTTTTGTTATATCTTGCAATCATTTAAGGTTGGGGAGGATACTATGTTTCCCATTTACGATTATTACAATGATGAATATGATATTTTCAGTCCACCTACTATTGAGGATAAAGTTTATTACGATTATGATATGCCTCCTATATATGATGATTACAATGATGATTATGAATGTTTTACTCCCACTATTACTAAGAAGGATTTTACTTATGCGGAGAGTACTAATACTTTTATGCTGTAGATCATGAAAGACATGCTTTATGTCATAATTATATTGTTGAATTCATTCATGATGCTACTGAAAGTTATTATGAGAGGGGAAAACATGGTTCTAAACATTTCAATATTATTACGTTTCCTCTCTTTAAGTTGAAAGTCTTGAAATTGCTCTTGTTTTATCTTCCTATGCTACTTGCTTTCTGTTTCAATGATTTATTTTCTTACAAGATCCCAATGCATAGGAAGTGGGTTAGACTTAAAAGTGTTTCATATTTTTCTCTTGATGCTCTCTTTTGCATTTCAATTCTTGTTCCTATGTGAGCATCATTAAAACTATCATGGCTGTCCAGAAAACAGATTCCTAAGCTTCACTGCGAAAAATGTTAAAAATCACAGAAAAGGAATTTCGACCTAAAATTTTACGACAGCAATCTACAGTTATTAATACACATTTCATTAGTTCAAAATTTTCTGATTTGAGCAACGTAAGTGCCTCTGAAAATTCACTCTTTACGGGCTGTCCAGTTTTTGACAGATTCTGTCTTTATTTTGCATTACTCTCATTACTTGTGTTTTGTGTAGTTCTATTGATCAAAGAGCAATGCACAACCATAGTAACAGTAGCTAATGTTTAGAATCAACTCATGATATTTATTTGCTGTACCTATGAGGATTTAATTTATGGAGACACTAACCCCTTTAATCAAGTTTTATGTTGAGTTTTGTGTAAAGAGAATTTTTCAAGTGGAAGAGTTGAGGGTGAACAAAGATCAAGAGGGACAACCACTCAAGCTTGGAGATGTTACCCCTAGACTCACCCAACATATATCAAATAAGTACAAGAATTCAAACTTGGGGATGCCAAGCCACCTCACTCCAACCATCTTGATATCAAGTAAGAAGCCTAGCTATATGGCTATAAAGAAAGCGCTTTACGGGAGGCAACCCGGTTGTTTCTATTTGTGTCCTCTTGCTGTAACAACAGACTTAGTTTTTAGTTTAGTTTCTAGAATTTTTAATAAAGTGCCAAGTTTAACCCATTTTGGCTTGAAAAAGTTGCTTATAGCATTCGGAGATTTTATTCCAGCATGAGTCTGTGCACGGTATGATTTTTCATTCCTATTCTGTAACTCCGAATGAGCTGCAATTTGAACTGTATTTGCAACTTTTCATCCTCTGTAAGCATGAATTTTTCAGATTTTTTCGACATAATTAAGTAGGGTAGAAAAATGCGTTTTGCTGCTGCTGTTTTTCTGGACAGATTATGTCCCATTTTGTTGGATGCATTCTTTAAACTATTAACTTGAATCTTTTTTATCCAATTGAGTTTATAAGTAGGCATACAACATTATACACTTTCTGGACATTCATATGAATTTTTGTTTAAGGATTATATGCAGCAAGCAATTCATTTGTCTATCACTACTAATGTCGCCCCACAGAAAAGAAATGGGAGAAACGGTGTTTTGAAGTTTTTTCACAGGATTAGAGGAGATGCACCAAGAGCTATCCAAGAATGGTGAAGACCATAAGCTTGGGGATGTGAAGACAACCCCACTGGACCAACACACTCTCGGTTTGCACACGTCTAACTTCTGTTTTTCGATCAATACACTTTATCGCATAAACTTGGAGCGTCTTTTTATTTACTTTTTATTTCGGTTTTTTGTCTTGATACCACCACTATCATTTATATATGAGAGAGCTACTGGAAATTTGGGTTGAATTAAGTTGGATGCTATTAAAAGATTGCGAAAGGGATGTTTAAGTTGATTCAAAAAGATACATATAGTTGCATGATTCATATGCTTTGTTAATGAGTGTTAATATGCAAGTGTTTTATCAAGAGCTATCTTTTATTCATGTTTTGATGCTGAATGTTACTTTACTTTGTTTAACATGGATTGGTTAGTTCTATGGACACTCATGCATGCATTTAGATGGTCAACTTTCTCCCTCTTGCTAGCCCAAAAATTCCAACAAGTAAAAACTTGTTTCCAACACTTTCAACCAAAAATTTTCCAGTGAGTCCACCATATCTACCTATTAGCTTTATGCTATTCTGGTATGTTTATCATGTTATTTTGAATTATCTATACCTCTGAATGAAAATGCTTATGTTGTTGATTGTCATGGGAAAAGTTGGTTATAGAGCTCTCACGAACTTGATGCACACTTTATTTTATCGCATTAAATAAACATGACCCATTGTGATTAAAATTATGATGTTGTGGGCTTGACAAATGTCTTGGGTTGAGAGTTAGCTCATATGTACTGTCACATGGTAAGCTTTCAGCATGCTCTTCATTTTATTAGTTGATATCATGTACTTCTGTTTATGGATGCTTATCATGGGTGAAATAAATGTGGAGACAAAGCAAGTTTAAATGAGTTTGTATAAATGGTTAGAGAGACGCCTGGGCCGCTAATCTAAGCCATGCATCATTCATGGTGGAAATTTACTTACATAATATGGTGAACCGTCAGTGATACACCTTATAATAAAAAGCTATCCCAATGGTAAATAAAAAGGGTGTTGAGATTGTTCATTTTGTTTGTTTGTCTTGTCATTTTGATATGGGCTTGTTCCATATCCTGGGACAAAGGTACCCCAGTTGACGCTCTTAATGATGCTATTATTACTTATAATGATATTTAACTTGAACTTACTTTGTTTCCCAAGTTGAGTAACACCATGGTGTAGGTACTTGTATTCAAGGGGCATGAGACATTCAACCTATACTTTGTCAAGCACACTACTCATATTTGCTTTCACTTTAAACTTTAATCATTCAAGATGCTATGATAGGGGTAATGAGAGCTTGACACCAAGGATTACCACATTGCAATCATTAACTTAAGTAGAAGAGTTTGGAAGTTAGATGAAACTTATTCATGCTTTACCTCTACTCATTTATATACTTTCCAAAGTGTCCACCTTTTATATTCAGATTTTCATGAATACTCTATGACCATTATAGGATGTTCTTACTTTTCATTATGCATACATTTGGTCCATAGTACTTTCTTCTATGTTACACTTTGTGAATTATCATTGAACATCCTTTCATTGAATATTTGATATCACTTTATAATATATCTTGTATATTGCTACTCCATCGAGAATGAATCATTTGACTTTATGTAGCAATAGTAATCATCTTTGATATCCTTTGGTAGTATTAAAATGCAAAGTCCATGTTAGTTTTATCACCTTCATACTCGAGGACGAGCATGGGTTAAGCTTGGTGATGTTGATGCATGTAAAATGCATACATGAACTTTGCACTATATTACTTATATTCCAATCATATTTGCATCATATAAGGGTTATATCAATGTTTTATCATGATTTTGGGAATATTTTATTTATTTCCTATTTTTATGGAATTAACCCTACGGAGGCAGAAAACCCTATTTTCTATATTTTAATGTTTCAGGGACCCAAACGACGTCCAAACGACCTGGAAATTTACGAGCATCAGTTTTTGGAAGGAAGAAGACTTGGGAGCGAAGGAAGCGAACAAGCGGAGGCCCGAGGCCCAAAAGAGGGTGGCCCACGCGGCCAAGGAATCTGGCCGCGTGGGACCCACCATCTGGAGCCTCGAGGCTCCGTTGCCGTCGATCTTTTCGCCCACGACTCCGTCTTGACCTAAAACCGACTATAAAAATAGTCCCCGACGCCCTTCGGAAAGGAGCGCCGCCGAAACACAGAAACCACGAAACAGAGACCTGGAGCTGCAGATTGGAGGGGGAAAACTCCGGCGGGGCACTGCCGGGGTGGTCTCCATCGTCTCCAACGACTTCTCCACCGTCTCCATGATGAAGGGGAGTAGTCCACCCCCTGGACCTTGGGTTTGTGGTGGTAACTTGATCTAATCTCTCTATGTATGATCATTGTTGGAGTCCATATGATGTGCCTTGCATAAGTATGGATCTGTCGTGGTGGATCACGGCAGATGCCATAGGTATGGCTAAGAAGGGGCCGAATGGTCGTTGGGGGAATCCGGGGAGGGTTTATGCACTCAAGAATGCACACGCAAGAACACGCAAGAACCCGAACGAAGAATCAAGCAACCAAGAACACAAAGCACACCACGATGTACCCTGCTTCGGGGCCCTCTTGCGGAGGTAACACCCCTACTGCAGCACTATCCTACTCAGTGTATAGCTCAAAGTGACAAGTACAAGCTGCTCCTCGAGCTGTATGATGCTACAATGGTGAGAACTTGAGGTAAAAGATGGAGCTAGACGGGAGGAAGAAGGCACTCCGAGCCGAATCCGAGGTGTTTCCGGGGTGCTCCGAGCTTCCTCTCTCTCTTTCTTTCTCTCTTGATCAACTAGTTCCAGCGCGGGGGGGGGGGTCTCTCTAGCAGGAGGGGGGTGAAGCCCACTATATAGGCCAGCCGGGTTACCATTGTGCCCCTCGCCGAACACTGTTGCCATGCCTCTGCAACGGTCACCACCGTACCACCGTACCTCGGTCAGGGACAAGACGTGGCTTGCCCATCTCCTGTAGCCTAACGGCAGAACTAGCATGTCCCCTCTGACCGAGACAGGACGTGGCCTGGCAGAGCTACCTCGTAGCCTTTTCCCAGATCCCGCGTGGTCAGCGGTCAGAGACGTGCAGGCCCGCCGAACCCGGGGCACGCCTCTGCCAGGCTCCTTGACAGACGCTCCCGTGTCAGGCGCTCTTGTACCCGGCTGGAAGTGACAGGAGCATTGACTCCTGCCCGACCTACTGCCTACCACCTCGGTTAGCTCGGCACGGATGTGACGAGCTCCGTACCTCGGGTCTTGCGCTTAAGATCTTTACCAGGTCGGATCTTACTTCCTCCCCACAGCTTCTCCTGCTCTCACAACACAAACCACTGCACTGAGGTAGTTAGGTCGGCTGAACATAGCTCGGACAGTGAACCTCGGCCCTGGCCAACAGTATACCTCGGACCCCTCTGGACCAACAGTATACCTCGGACCCCTCTGGGCCAAGATAGGTCGGCCTGTATTCTCCAGGTCAAGATGAAGCTCGGACATTCCCAGGCCCAAACAGGTCGGCCCTTTCCGTACCTCGGCACACCTTCGAACTCCACTTTATGCCAAGCCTTGACCCTACCCGGGGATACTCCCCCGACATTAGTCCCCGAAGCTGGTGCGGTCCTACGACCTCGGATGGAGGGCCGTAGCAGGTTCAAAACAAGCAAGACACCACCTCTAAAACCGACCTCAAACATAGTTCCGCCGAGGTACTTCCCACATACCACCATCTAATCCGAGGTAGATATGCAAACTGAACTTTCCGAGCTGTTCGACAGAGCACAATCTTGCCCAAGATCTTCCGAGGCACGTGGCGAAGAATCTCTGCCCGAACCTCGAAACCCGGACCTCTGAAAGACAGGTCCTGACCACACGCCGCGCTCGTCAGCCGGACCCACCAAACAGCGCACCTGCGCACTCAAGTGCGAGACCAAATTGACCGCCCGCGACTCCTCGATTCTCGCGCTGACCGGCACAGGAAATCCGAGGTGGGCGGTTGCCACTCTGCGGCCCACGATGTGGCCGATCGTGCGGCCACCAACCGTGCAACCGCTTCTCCGCCCGCACACGATCCCGCGCCTTCCCGATAACCGCGCGGTAGTGCGCAGTTAATGCGTGCAGTTACCGCACGCGGCTATAAATAGGGCCCCACGGGTAACTTCACCGTCTTCTTCCTCCATCGCCCACTGCTCCGCGCCCATTGCTCCGTGCGCTCTGCCTCCATCGCCGCCGTCAAGCACTGTCGCTGCGACCTCGCCGTCTCGAAGAATCTCGCCGGAAACGCGCACCGCGCCTTGCGCTGCCACTCCGTCGTCGATCTTTCCCCGATCTTCGAGTACCTCCCGGTGAGTTCCTTATCTCCCCTCCGTTGCCATAGCCATGAACAGGTTCATCCTTCGATGAACTCGAGGATCTGGATGAATATGATGAACTTGAGGAACCCGATGCTCTATCTTTGCACTCTCTTAGCCATTTTTAGATCTCCTCTAGACTTGTACCAGATGCATCCGTAGCACTGCCCTTTCAGTTTTGCCCCTGGATGAACTTGATTTTATTTCCCTTTTTGCTCACCGGTAGATCTTTGCTAGCATCTCGCCATGGTAGAAACATGTTTCCCGCCTAAAACTCTTTAGCTCGGCTGTTTTGACTGATCCGAGGTATTTTACCCCGGCTATCCTGAACTGTCCGAGGTACTTACCCCGGTTGAACCTTCCTCTTCTGCAGGAAAGCCTCAACATGTCGGCAATATCCACGTCAAACCGTGCCGAGGTTTCCGCCAGCGAGAGAGGTGGATGGGATGGCTCGGACGTTACTGACGATGATATCAAATGGCTCAAAGAAACTCATCGAATCCCAGCCGAACTGCTATATCGGCTTCACACTGGGGACGGCGAACCGATCACCAACCCCGGCGAGAAAGTGGTGTTTGTCTCTCACTTCGAGCGCGGATTCGGACTTCCGGCCAGCAAGTTCTTTCGGGAATTTCTGAAGTTCTTCGGCTTGCAGCCGCACCATCTCCCTGCTAACTCCATGCTACAGCTGTCGTGCTATGCAGCTTTCTCTGAAGGATATCTCGGCCTCTGGCCGAGCGTTGAGGGCTGGGCCAAGTACTTCCAACTGAAGAAACAGAGCATCCCCAACAAGGAGGTTGTGAACAAAGATATGACTGCCTGTGGTGCGGCCTCTATCTCACCCCGGCTGTACTCCGAGTTCCCACGGATCAAAGGCCTGGAGAGCTGCAAGAAGTGGCAGCGATCCTTTTTCTATGTGAGGAACCCCGGCACTGTCGACCTCATCAACCTCCCGGACTTCCAGCTCGGCCCTCCCACTGCACAACTCAACTGGGACTTCAACCCGGAGGACGCCTACGCCGAGGTTCAAGAGATCCATGAATACATGCTGGATCTCAAGAAAAGAGGGTGGGGTTCCGATGACATCCTCCGGACTTTTGTGGAACGAAGAGTCAGCCCCCTTCAACAACGAGCCCATAAGATCTGCCATATGGAAGGTCTACTCGATCCTACTCGGATCAGCAGCAAGGCGCTCTCCAAGGCCTCAGTTTGGCGCCGGGTCAAAGCCGTTGCCCAGACTGAGATGGACGAGGAGTGGACATGGGGCGTGGAGCCTCACGACAGAGAAATCTTCCGGAGCAAGTGAGTACTTACTAACTTTCCGAGCTTACGCTCCGGTCTTGCACACCTCGGTTGCTTCTTAACTCAATTCTTTTTTGCCACTTCTGCAGCGGTTCGCCCGGCAGCTGATCGAGGACGGCGCGGAGCTGTCGAACTGGGCGCCTGCCCGCCTCGCCCTGGAAGGTCCAGAGACTGAAGACCCGGACAATGAGGATCACCTGCCGATCCCTAAGGCCGTTCCGAGGTCCGCCCCAAGACTAGCTCCTCCAACCCGGGTAAGAAACAAGTTCCCAGTTCCATCAGAGACTGGTCTGACGACGATGATGACGATGACGATTGCCAAATTCTGGAACCTGTCAACGTTATTCCCATTTCATATGCTCCTCCAACATATAAGAACTTTCATCCAGCGTCTGCAGCTTCCCGGAAGCGCCCAGGACCTGGTACCTCGGATGCCGAGGCTTCCAAGACCTCGGAGACTGCAGCGCCCAAAGCCAAGCGTGCCAAGAAGACCTCGGCGCGGCGCAAGAAACGAGGTCCCGTGGAGGAAGATGCGTAAGTGACCTTTGCTCCTCCTTACTTCTCACGCTGCTCCAAGGTTAAGCTTTTTACACTCTAACTTAATCTTTCTCTTTCGTCTAGCCCGGCTCGGCAGGTCAAACAGAGCCATAGCTCGATACACTCACCACTGCCTCCAGTGGTTGAAGCCCAGACAACCGAGGTCGAGGTTAACCTCGGCAGCCCCGCCAGAGCCTCTCCTCCAGGACCGTCCATTGACCTCACCAGCCCGGAGAAGACCATCTCCTCCCCTACGCGCGTCTCCTCCGCCGAACTTCCGCCGCCGAGCTCTGACTCCGGCCTGGGGCACTCTGCTCCCCGCCGAGATCAGACTCCTCCGCCTCCTCAGAAGGATGCGGAGACAGATCGCGCCAAGACTCCGGTTAAAGCCGTGCAGGAGCCTCGGCTGTCCCCCAAGTCTCAAGCTGCGCGCAACCAGCAGCAACAGCAGCAAAAGAAGAAACAACAACAACAACTGCAGAAGCAAAAGCTCCAGCAGCAGAGAAAGATTCAGCTCAAAACGTTGAGCCCCCCAAACAGCCACAGCAAACTCCGATGCCGCCACCGTCATCAGGCCCCTTGACTGCGAGCACCCAACTGGTGCCGCATGTTCCCGCTTCTGCGCCGAGGTCCACCTTGACCAAGGCCGCGCCCTCGAGCTCTCAGGTCGCCACCTCCCGAGCTTTATTCGCTGCTACTACCCAGCCGGACATCAGCAGCTGGGAGGTCGGGCAACTCCGGACCAAGAGCGGGAACAGCCTAGGCTCGGAGAAGCACTATGACATGGATGGAACTCGGCTGACACTGTCGAGGTCTCCTCCAACCCGAGCTCTGAGCATCAAGTTGGACCCAGCGCCGTGCTCCAATCTATCTATAACATGCAGACTGCAGTCCTTGATTGCAGCAAGAAGGCCTCGGTAAGTTTCTTTACACAGCTCTCTTTCTTCCTTTGAAATCAAATGACAAACATACACTATTCCCAGTCCCCGAGATTCGGGTTGAGCAATTGACACTCCACCGAGTTAAAATTGCTCGGCTTGAATCTCAAAAACTTGTCATTTCTCCCATGCTGAGTCCCCGAGGCCAATGCCAAGTCCCCGGGACTCAATTGGGCCTCGGGTGCTAGAAATACCTCGGATTTATCCGAACTGATCTCTCTATTTTTTCAGGAATGCAACAATGCTCGGACAAAGGTCTTCAAGAACCTCCTGCTGGATCACAACAGGCTGAAGAAGTCTCACCGGACTCTTCTATCCGCTAAGGAGCAGAGCGACAAGGATTACGCCTCCAAGTTGAAGACAGCCGAGGATGAAATAGCTCGGCTGCAACAAGAGCTGAACCGGGCTAATGAAGCCAAGACTGCTGTGGAGGACGCTATGAAGGTTAAGGACCAGGCCGCCGAACAGCAGCAAAATCTTGCCAAGACCCTGGAGAGCCGTGCCACCTCGGCCGAAGCCGAACTTACCGCCCTCCGAGCTATCTCGAAAAGCTGGTTGTCCGAGCTCGCTCGGATTAATCATCAAATGGACAGTAAGTTCCTTCTCACCTTTTCCTTATTTTCTGCCGACCTACATCCCGTGCCACCGTATGCCTTATTTCAGCGACAGCCTTTTTGTCCTCTTCAGAAAACTTCGAGCACTCCAAGGACAAGGCTATCCGCGAAGTTCAAGCAGCTCGGGCAAAGAGGGCTGAGACAGAAACTCTCAGCGACAGCTGGGACATCCAGGACCACCTTGTCGCCCTTAATGCTCGGATCAGGCCGCTCCGAGCCATTGGAACTAAACTTGTTGATGCTGCCATCGAGGTCCACCGTGCCCTCTGGCCCAAGGTCAAGACTCCCACTTGCATCGACGAGCTCGCCACGAAGCTGAAAGGAGCCGAGGCTAGACTTCGGGAGTGGAGATGCTCGTCAGCTCGGGCTGGAGCGGACAAGGCCCTGGTGTTCGTGCTGTCCTGGTATGAGGATGTTGAGATCCACACTGTTACCTCCCTGCGCAGGGGCTCTCCTTGGAACTCCACCCGGATGGCATTGCGAAACGCCAAGCAGCAGCCGACCGCTTTGCTAGTTACGCAAACACCCGGACCTTTGATGACGGGCGCCTCTACTCTGAGGACGAAGAGAGCTCGGACGAGGAAGCAGCGTCTGGTGAAGAAAGTTCTGAAGGCGAGGACATTGACTTTGAAGAGCCAGAGAGCTCCAAGGGCAAGGCTGGCAAAACAACCGAGGTGGCTGAAGGCTCTGATGATGACTTCAGCTTCGACGAACCTCCGAACTCCAAGGGCAAGTCCGGCAAAGCTGTAGCCACCGAGGTGATTTCCTCCGACGTGACGGACACCCCGGCAACAACTCCCACAACCGAGGTTGCTTCCGCGACCGAGGTTGTTCCTGCGCCCGAGGTTGCTGCGCCCGAGGCTCCCACTGCCACCACTTCGGCGACCGAGGTCTCTGGTTCCGAGGCCTGAATTTATCTTAAGCAAAACATTAAATCCCCGGTATGCCGGGTGCAGATGTAACAGACCTTAAGTAGTTTGCTTTGCTACCATTACTTTTAACTTGCTATCCGAACCAAGCTTTTCTAAGAATTTGCCGAACCCTTTTGGAACGAGTCCCCGAGTTCACTTTCGTGTTTACTATATCTGGCATTCTTTGCTCTTGTCTACCATTTAGGCGTTCGACAGTCGAGTCACAAGATTGTTATTTATAGCATACAGTACTTAGCAAATCTCGAAGTGTGTTTCAAAACCATCCGACATAAACGAAAGGTAAAGACAGGGGTTAGTAAACGACACATGCCGAACTATATTTTTGGACCGAGTCCCCGAGTTCATTTTCATGTCTCCCACGTTTTTTCATCTTTGCTCTTGACTACCATTTAGGCAGATGCCAGTCGAGTCACAAGATTAGTTACACAGCATACATTACTTGAAGTTTGAGACGAGGTTCAAAATAGTTCGGCATATGAACGAAACTGACAAACAGAAATAAAACACAAGCACAAGAGCGAGGCAGTCCCCGAGCTTCAACCTCGGAGTGCCGACATTTTATTAAGGATTAACCGAGGTACATACATTGCGCCTTTCATGAGTAGAAAGGTCGGAGTAGAGCTACGTTCCATGGTCGCCTGACCTCTGATCCGGGGTTGTCCAGCCCATCTTCCCTTGGTTCCTGCGCATCTATTAGATAGTAGGAATCATTGAGCAGAGCTCGGGTCACAATGAACGGTCCCTCCCATGGAGGTGACAACTTGTGCCGGCCTTTCTTGCGCTGCACCAACCTCAGCACCAAATCTCCCTCGTGAAACACACGAGGGTTGATACTCCGGCTATGATAACGTCGGAGACCTTGTTGGTATATTGCTGACCGAGATGAGGCCAACTCTCTTGCTTCCTCAAGCAGATCTACTGCATCCTCCCGAGCCTCTTTTGCCTCGGCTTCAGTGTACATTGCCACTCTGGGCGCATCATACTCGATGTCAGTGGGTAGCATAGCTTCTGCCCCATAGACCATAAAAAATGGCGTATAGCCAGTTGATCGATTTGGCGTGGTCCTTAGACCCCACAGTACTGCTGGTATCTCATCTATCCAACACCCCGGCGTTTTCAGCAGTGGTTCAATGAGCCGAGCCTTGATGCCGGCCAACACTAGAGCATTTGATCTTTCCACTTGTCCATTAGACTCCGGGTGTGCCACCGAGGCTATGTCCAGCCGGATTCCCTTGTTCATGCAAAACCGAGCAAATTCTCCAACAGCAAAGTTTGTGCCGTTGTCCGAGATAATGCTATGGGGGTAGCCATATCGCAGAATAATCTCCTTCAAGAAAGTCACTGCTGAATGACCATCCAACTTCCGGATTGGTTTTACCTCGATCCACTTTGTCAGCCCAGTAAGAACCAGGGTGTACTGGGCCAGGCCTCTATAACCCTCAACACTCGGCGGTGGATCTCGCTAAGGACCAGGCCTGCAAGCCTGGGGTGCCCGCGGGGCAGAATCGCCTCGCGGAGGCCTGAGGAGGCAGCTAGGGCCTGCGGAGCCTCTACTCCGCTGCCTCCTCTCCAAGGAAGTTTCCCTGAAGGGAAGTCAACGCAGAATCCTCCACAGGGCGTTCCCGCCCACGCGAGGGTTCCTTCACTGTAAAGCAAGCTCTGCGGAGCGCACATGGCTTCCGCAGCGGCCGCAGAGTGACCGCGCCTCTGCGCAGGGTGACGACGGAGCTACAGTCCCACTTTGGTGATAAAGGAGTCAACAAAGCAGGGGCAACGGCGCAGACCACCAAGCTTTCCTCTTTGGTGATAAGGGAGCAGGCCGGCGCTACGCGCCAAACGCGACGTCACCGTGGGGACTTCCCCCGCTCCTCTGCGGCAGCAGCTGGCCGTCCTGGATGGACGGCGGCCTCTCTGCTGCGGCCTCAGCTTTTGTGCCCATGGACCGCGCTCATGGACGCCCAAGCAGCGGTGCACCGTGCTCCCGACCGTTGTCGCCATGTGGTAGCCCCTCCGCTGCACAAGGACAGGGAGGAGGCCCGGGGCCCTATAAAAGGAGCTGGTGCACCACCCTAAGAGGGGATCGAACACATTTTACTCCTAGTCTAGCTACTTGCGCGCAAGGGAGAAGAAGACAGTAGTTTCCCTCCCCTTGTACGCGCCATTGCCACAACTGTGCCCTCGGCAAGCACGCTGTACTGTAACCTCTACAAGCAGCAATACAGACAGGCAGGACGTAGCGGTTTTACCTCCACAAGAGGGCCGTGAACCTGGGTACGCGCCGTGTCTCTCTCTGCCGTGATGTCCCTCCTCAGGCACGACGAGCAGCGTCGCCGCGCCGGATGAGGGTTGATTGACGTCGTGTTCAGCCCCTTACACGAACTCTCTTCGCGAGTGTGACTGCCCCTGTTTCGTGGGAGTCATTCTCCGACAATTGGCGCGCCAGGTAGGGGGCTGAGGCGCGCATTCAACCTCCATCGACCTCAACGCCATGGCGGACACTCGCGCTGCTCGCGCCAACCGGCGCGCGTCAGGCCGAGCTGAGACCGAGCCCGTCGTCCACGCCGCCAGGCCACGCGGCCGTCCGCGCACCAACCGCGCTTCGGGGCGCACTACTGCGGAGCCACGCGTGGAGCACCCCGAGGATGAGGACGACCGCTACGACGAAGACGTCGACCACGAGCACAGCGAGGACGCTGAGTCCTCGCATCCATCTCGGCGCCAAAGCGCGTCCACGCTTGGACGCCCGGCGCCCAGCCCAAACACTGCGCTGCTCATGGCAGCAGAGCTCTTCCGCTACCGCCCCACCGCCGAGGCGCACGACAACTGGCTTGGCCGTCTCCAGCACCTCGTCGACATCGCGGCTGCGCCGCGCGCGGTTCCAGCACCTTCGCGCTCCCTGGTGCACCACAACTCCGGGCGCGCAGGCACCGCCGCGCATGGAGCGCCTCCGCCTCCGCCTCCGCCAGGACCACCTCCGGCTGCGGCAAACAAAGCCGCCTCTCACGCGTCCTCGCCGCATGATTGTCAAATCGTGCAGCGGACGCCGCCGGACGCGCGGGTGGAGATGGAGCGCCAGCGGGACCTCCAGAAGCGCATCGTCGAGGAAATTGGCCAGGCCGGGCGCCAAAACCGCAGAGCTCTCCAGGGCGGTGTGGCCACGTACGCCACTGGCTGCACGGCCTTCACCCGCAACCTGCGCCGCGTCGTCTGGCCGCAGAAGTTCAGGCCAGACCTCCCCAAGGGCTACGATGGCACGAACAACCCCATCGAGTTCCTGCAGCTCTACACCACCTCCATCCAAGCTGCGGGAGGAGACGACAAGGTCATGGCGAACTGGTTCTCGCACGCCCTCAGGGACTCTGCCCTGTCGTGGCTCCTGAACCTCCCTGAGGACTCCATCGACTCCTGGGAGGACCTCTGCAAGCAGTTCGTTGCGAACTTCAAGGGCACGTACGAGCGCGCCCTCACCTACAACGACCTGCGCGCCGTACGCCAGAAGTCTGGCGAGACTCTCCGCAAGTACATCCAGCGCTTCAGCCAAGTCCGCAACAAAATCCCCAACATCCCTGACTCGCACGTCATTGCTGCCTTCAGAGAGGGCGTCACCAACCGCAGGATGCTTGAGAAGCTCGGCATTCACGATACCCTCTCCTCTGTCGTGAAGCTCTTCGACATCGCAGACAAGTGTGCCAAGGCTGAAGAGGGTCTCCTCTTCACCAAGGTGGCCTCTGCAGATGACCCCCCAGAGGGATCCAAGGCCCACAAGAAGCGTGACGAGACCAAGCGCAAGCCTACTGCTGTGCTGGCTGCTGAGCCCGGCGCTAAGCACGCTCGAGAGGACTCTGCAGAGGATGGCGAGAAGAAGATCGACAACCGTCCCTTCTGCATCTACCACAACAGGCGCGGCCACGCGACAGAGAACTGTTACGACCTCAAGCAACTGAGCAAGAAGCGCGAGCAGGAAGAAGGCAGCGGTGGTCGCGGCAGAGGCCGTAACTACCGCAAGGGCGGACGCAAAGGTGGCTACCAGAAGCCTCAAGGGACTCAGGCCAACGCCGCTGAGAAGAACAACAACTCCCTGACGAGGAGCCTGGGGGCTACCAGGCCCCTAGAGGCGCCATGGCGTGCATCCTCGGCGGGGCTCAGGCGCCCAAGTCCAACAATCAGTTCAAGCAGTTCGCCCGCGAGCTCAACGCAGCGCTGCCCGGGGTGGAGACATCGCGTCCCCTCAAGTGGTCTCAGTACACCATCGCCTTCGACGCCAAGGACCACCCCAAGTCCACCAAGACTGTAGGCACCCTCCCGCTGGTGTGCACCCCCACCATCAACAATATCGCCGTCGGCAAAACGCTCATTGATGGGGGTGCAGGCCTGAACGTCATCTCTGTCGAGACCTTTGAGACGCTTCAAGTGCCCTACGAGTGGCTTATGCCCTCCAGGCCCTTCACAGGGGTCACCAGCGGCTCAATCTCGCCTCTGGGGCAAGTGAGGCTTGCAGTCACCTTTGGCACGCAGCAAAACTATCGCACCGAGCTCATCGACTTCGACGTTGCGCACATTGGCCTGCCCTACAACGCCATCCTCGGCTACCCCGCCCTCGCGAAGTTCATGGCCGTCACGCATCACGCCTACAACATGGTCAAGATCCCTGGCAGCGGCGGCACCATCACCATCCATGGTCACGTACAGGACGCTACACGCGCTGTCGAGCTCGCCTACAAAGCTGCTGCCATGGCGTTCCCTGCTGACGAAGACCTGGAGCCCCTCGCGAGGCCCAAGAAGAAGAAGCAGCTGTTCTCTCAGGAGCAGGCCGCTACAAAGAAGGTGTCGCTGAGCACCAGCGATTCGGGGGCTGAGGGCTCGGGGGCTAGCGTCACCATAGGCGCTGGCTTACCTCCCAAATAGGAAAGCGCGCTCGTCGCCTTCCTTCGGGCAAATTCTGACATGTTCGCATGGACTCCGTCAGAAATGTCCGGCGTACCAAGGGAGGTGATCGAGCACCACTTAGCTGTGTGTCCAAACGCACGCCCCGTCAAGCAGAAGGCACGGAAACAAGCCCCTGAGAAGCAAGCCTTCATCATCAAAGAAGTAGAAAAGCTAAAAGCAGCAGACATTATTCGAGAAGTTGCCCACCCCACCTGGGTCTCTAATGGCGTGGTTGTCCCAAAACCCAATGGGGGAGGCCGGCTCTGCATCGATTACACTGATGTAAATAAAGCCTGCCCCAAGGACCCATACCCCATGCCAAGGATTGATCAGATCGTGGACTCCACAGCCGGCTGTGATCTCCTCTGTTTTCTGGACGCCTTCTCAGGCTACCACCAGATCAAAATGGCTAAAGAGGACGAGGAGAAAACAGCGTTCCTCACCCCCTGTGGCGTGTATTGCTACACTTGCATGCCCTTCGGGTTGAAGAACGCCGGCGCCACCTTCCAGAGGCTCATGAGGATCGCCCTGGGGGCTCAGATGGGAAGAAATGCAGAGGCATATGTTGACGACATCGTAGTCAAGTCTCGCGAGGGAGACACTCTCTTGAAGGACCTCGAGGAGACCTTCGCCAGCCTGCGCAAGGTGAACATCAAGCTAAACCCCGCCAAGTGCGTCTTCGGGGTACCTTCAGGCAAACTCCTCGGGTTCCTCGTGTCCCATCGCGGCATAGAAGCAAACCCTGACAAGATCAAGGCCATAGAAGAAATGCAGCCACCCGCCGCCTCAAGGACATGCAGCGCCTAGCTGGGTGCATGGCCAGCTTGGGCCGCTTCATCTCCAAGTTTGGCGAGAGGGCCCTGCCATTTTTCAAGATCATGAAGAAGTCCGGCACCTTCAAGTGGACTCCAGAGGCAGACAAGGCATTTGAGGACTTGAAGAAGTACTTGGCTAGCGCACCAGTTATGGTAGCCCCCAGGACGGGCGAGCATCTAAAGCTGTACCTTGCAGCCACTCCACAAACCGCAAGCGCCGTCCTGGTGGTCGAAAGAGAAGAGCCAGTCCTCCCCAAGAAAAGTGCAGCCACTCCAAGTCCAGAGCCTCCCGACAAGGAAAAAGTCCCTCCAGGCCCAGAGCCAGACCCACAGCCAGCTGTCGAGCCTACTTCAGGCACCCCTGCTGAGACTCCTCCACAAGGAAACCTCGCCAAAGGGCCTGAGGAGTCCCTCGAGGGAGCCAACGCTGCGTCACCCTCCACAACCCTTGTCGAGCATCCAGTCTACTATGTCAGTACTGTGCTAAGAGATGCTCGCGAGCGGTACCCTACGCAGCAGAAGCTCCTTCTCGCCCTGCTCATCGCCTCCAGAAAGCTGCGCCACTACTTCCAGGGCCACCCTGTCACGGTGGTCACATCATTCCCTCTGGAGCAAATCCTGCGCAACCCCAACGCCACTGATCGCGTAGCAGGGTGGAACATCGAGCTGCAGCCTTTCAACTTGCGTTTTGACACCACAAGGGTCATCAAAGGAAGAGCACTGGCAGATTTTGTCGCCGAATGGACAGACCCAACTCCTGAAGAGCCTCCTGAAGCAGAAACTATACCGCCTGGAGATACACGCCAAGCCACTGGACCATGCACTTCGATGGAGCTTTCTCCTGCCGCAACGGAGGCGCTGGCGTTGTCCTGACCTCGCCTAAAGGCGACAAGCTCCACTATGCCGTCCAGTTGTGCTTCACGATGGACAAGATCTCCAACAACATCGCTGAATATGAAGGCCTCCTCGCCGGGCTCAGAGCTGCCATTGCCCTCGGTGTCAAGCACCTACTCATCAAAGGCGACTCCCAGCTCCTGGTCAACTTCTCCAACAAGAGCTACACCCCTAAAGACAGCCATATGGCTGCCTACCTTGAAGAGGTCCGCAAGCTCGAGAAGCACTTCAGGGGCATGGAGCTCATGCACATCCCGCGCAAGGAGAACCAGGAAGCAGATGACATCGCCAAGCGCGCATCGCGAAGGGAGGCCCAGCCCGCAGGTGTCTTTGAAGAGAGGCTCTCCAAGGCATCCATAAAGCAGCCGCTACAAGCACCAGCTACAAGCACAGACGAAGTACTCCCACCACCTCCCACAGGTGGCGCACCCAACTGTGGCCCATCCTCAGGGGAGCGTCTGATGCTAACCATGGTGCACCAAGAAACAGGCTGGGTTGACGAGCTCAAGGACTACTTGCTAAAAGGAGTCCTTCCCGAGGAAGACGCAGAGGCAGAACGAGTCGCTCGACAAGCGAAATCCTATTACATCCTTGAGGGAGACCTATACCGCAAGCGCCCAAATGGCATTGCCCTCAAGTGTGTGCCTCCTGAGGAAGGACGCATGCTCCTCAGGGACATACACAGTGGAGAGTGCGGCCACCATTCCTGCGCGCGCACCCTCGCCGGCAAGGTCTTCAGGAGCGGTTTCTACTGGCCTCAAGTGCTTCAAGATGCCGTCACCATCGTTCAGTCTTGCGATGCATGCCAGTTCCACGCCAAGCAAGTCCATCAGCCTGCACTGGGACTCCAGACCATCCCGCTCTCCTGGCCGTTCGCGGTCTGGGGGCTGGACATCTTGGGACCCTTCCCGAGATCGCAAGGGGGCTACCGCTTCCTCTTCGTGGCTGTTGACAAGTTCACCACAGCCGCCACATACGTCCGCGCACTCTCGAGACAGGCGACCTTGTCCTCAGGAGGATCCTCTCCAGGGAAGGTCTCCACAAGCTCTCGCCCATGTGGGAAGGCCCCTACAGGGTCGCGCATGTCGCCAGACCTGGTGCGGTGCGCCTCGAGACGGAGGACGGCATCCCGGTCAAGAACCCTTGGAACATCGCGCATCTACGCAAGTTCTACCCGTGATCTCTATCACACCAGGCATTTTTTGTCTCTAGAGGAAAGCGCACAGCTTCACCTCCAAGCTTCACAAAAGCTTCTCTCTCTGAGGGCCAGTCCCTCTGAGCTCTTCCTGTAACGTGCCGCCGCAGGCCGTGAAGAGTCTCAGCCACTGAATGTGGTCCCCATGCCTCGACATGGAAACTTTATCTTGGCAAGCCCAAGTGTAACGAACCAATTCGTTTCCTAGTGAAACATTGCGCTGCGGCGCCGCTATGTAATATTTTGGGGGTGAGTTTTAGTTCTCGTTACTCTGTGTTTTCATTCGCGCTCATATCTTTCCCCTTGCGCACCTCGCGAGCGGGGGCTGAGTACGGTGACTGTGCCTCGGGAGCATCCCAGCAGCACCGCAAAACCCAAAAGGATCCGAGCTCTAACACGTGAGCACGCTCTCACGCCTGTTACCTCACCAAAGAGCTCTGGCCCAGGGGCTTGCTCCCAAACCTGCCACCTCACCTAAGGACCTTTGGTACTTACTCTCCTCGCGAGGCACCCATGAGGAAACCTATAAGCGCGCATGAGTTTCTCTACCATGTTTGCTTTGGTTCCACCTCTAACCTACACAGGGAACAAGAGTCCCCCCAAGGCTCGTGGAGTCACGCTCCAGACCCAAAGAGGGAAGCACATCTTCAGGGAAATCAACGCCCTCCACGAGGCAGAACCTCGCTAAGCTAAGTCCTGCGCTTACACCTCAGGCGTTGTGTTTTTCCTCTCACGAGCAACTTCCGTCCCTCGGGCGGGTATTTTCTCCTTCGCATTTCATGGACTGCTTGAGCGTCAAAGGGGAGCCCTCGAGCATCGCGACTCGAGAGCTCTTACCTCTCTAAGCCTTAAACACCCCCCGGCCTTGCTGAGTCATTGCTCTGGCATACCGTAGTGGCGGAGTCATAGCGCTAAGAGACGGGTCCTGACGACGTAAAGCGAAAAAGGCATGGAATAGGGATAAAATGCCCGTCGAGGGGCACACGCACATTGCAGCACAATAAAGTGTTTTACAGACCATCACAAATGAAACAAAGTCTTTAAACAAAGATAACTTGCGCCTCAGGCGCGACTTGTGGCAGGAGCAGCTTAAGCAGAAGTCTTGGCGGCCTCATCCTCCTCAGCGTCACCTTCCTCCTCGACGTCTTCCTCCTCGCCAGAGGCCGGCTCTTCAGCGACCCTCTTGAAGCGGTTGACATAGTCGTTGATCTCCTCCCGCAGCGAGTTGAAGAGGCGCGTCTCGGTCTGAGCATCCCCATGGGCTCGGTCACGGACTCGAAGTCGAAGCATGGATATAGGCGCTTGAGGTTGACGAAGACGCGCTCGACCGCCACCAGCAGGAGCTTGCGGCACTCCTCGTCGACAACATCGTCGAGTTCCGCCACAGGGCCCTCAAGGACGGAGAAGAGCTGGTCGAAGTAGGTCAGATACGTGGCAACGTCGGCGTTCCCGTGGACGGGGACGGCAGGAGCATCCACCCCCAGCTTCGCAGCAAGAGCGTTCCCGCGCGTCACCAAAGATCGGAACATACGCTCCCGCTGCTGCGTCAAGACCCGTGCCGCCACCGCGCTCTGCTCAGCCTCCTCGACCCTCTCCACAACAGGGGCCACCTGCGCATTCAGCTCCTGCATGTCTGCCATCAGGGCTGTGAGGTCCTGCTCCGAGCGCTCGAGGGCCTGCTCCGTGCGGAGATTAGCGTCCTTGGCGCGCTTCAGCGAGGATTTCAAGTTGGCGTTCCACTCCTCCAGCTGGCGAATGCGCTTGCCGAGCTCTCTGCGCTTTTTCTGGAAGCCGTCCTCCTGCTTCTTGAACTTCCCAGCATACTCCCGGGAGACGGCCTGTGTGACAGCAGTGCGGTACTCTTTTTGCTTGGTGAGGGCCTCCGCCTCTGCCTCCTTTTTCTTCTCGGCAAGCTTTTGGTTGGCCTTCTCCACAAGCTCCCGGTGCCGCTCCACCTCCTTGTCGTGCTTGCCCATGGCCTCAGCCAAGCTGCTCTCGCGGGACTCCAAGGCCTCACGCTCTCTGTTCATGTCAGTTTCCGCCTGCTCCAGTTTCTCCTCACGCTTGAGCACCTCAGCTTCGCGTGTCGTCATGGCCTGCTCGCGAGCCTCCAGCGACAGACGATGCTGCTCCAGAGACTTCCTCACCACCTCAGCTTCAGAAATTATCTTCTCCTCGCGGCTGGCCAGCTCCTTGCGCTGGTCGGCGAGGGAGGTCTCGATAGCCGCTCGGTCGGAGGCTGCAGCCTGGCGCTCCGCCACAGCCGCCTCCCGATCCTCTGCAGCCGCCTTGCGCTCCGCCTGGACCGGCGCCAAGGCCTCTTGCGCCTCGCGCTCCGCGTTCTCGCGGATCTCCTGGGCCTGCCGCGTCGCCTCGTCGCGCTGCGCCTGAAGAGCTTGGTCGTCAGGGCCACTCCGCCGCCTGACTTCGAAGAAGCGGGCCCAGTCAGCAGCAAGGGCGTCGTACCTCCTGCCAAGCTCCGCCTCCTCAAGGGCAAGTTGGGTCTCTAGCCCGTCTAGGGTGCCCCTCACCAAACGGAGGGCAGCTTGGCGGCTCGCGCCGCTCCGGCTCCGGTCGCTCAAGACCAAGGCCCAAGAGCCCTCACGTGGCGCAACGTCCTCCCCCCAGCGCCAGCCTCTGGTGCAGAAAGCACAGTGCTTGGACCAGGGTCAGCACGGGGCCACAGGAGCGGGCCCCCACCGTCTTGTGCGTCGTTGTTCTCCACGACGACCTCCTCGTGGGCCGCGGGGGCTGGCGAGGGAGGCCTAGCCACCAGAGGCTCAACCGCAGCCTCGCCTGCTGCGGCCTCAGAAGAAGTGGCCTCCCCCTCAGGCTCGGAATTTGGAGGGGGCGGCGGAGGAGTTCCCTCCTCCATCTCGACGTCGGCGCCTCCCGGCGCCTGTGTGCTGGTCCCCGCCGTCTCCACGGCGGGTGTCTCTGGGGGCTCCAGTGGAGCATCAGGGCGCGGCGGCGACGGAGCTTCGCCGCCTCCTCAAACTGACTCTCGGCAGGAGGTGGCGAGGCAGTTGCTTCTTCAAGGGGCGTCTCCCCCACAGGCCTCATGGCCTCGTCAACAGCCGGGCCCGTGGTGACTGTCACCACGGGCTCCTCAGTCTCTCTCCAAGGGGCGCTGTAGGCCCCTCAACAACGGTCGTAGCGTCGCGCCGCACGTCCGCAGCCTTGCGGAGTCGGCGGCGCTTCGCATGAACCAGACCCCTGATAATCAAGACAGTGAGATCCTCGAGAAAGGCAAGAACTCTCGATAAGCAAGAACGAGTCAAGAAGAAGCAGTACTCACCCAGATGACTTGGCGCGGGTGTCCACCCACACCTTGTTGGCGGAGCGCCGCAGGCCTGTTGAGGCTCCAGCGCTGGGCTCCTCAGGGGCCGCCCCAGCTTTCCTCTTGAGAGGAGTGCTCTCCAGGCTTCTGGCGGCCCGGTCGTGGATGGCCTTGGTGCGGGGCTCGCACCGCTTTGCCGCGGCCTCCGGGCCGCTATCGTCCCCGTCTTCGTCTTCTTCTTCTGTGGCCCGTCGTGACGGGGCCACCACAAAATCCTCGTCCACATCGGACGATACCTCCAGGATCTCCTCCTCAGGGGCCGCCTGCTTTGAAGAGCTCGCCTCCCCTGACGAGGGGTTGACTCCTCCGGCGGCGGCGTCAGCTTCGGCGTCTGAAGCAGCAGAGGACTCGCCAAACAAGTCTTCCTCCACCACAGGCGCCGCAGCCCCCTTCGCCTCTTCTCCCTCCAAGCCCTCTGGCGTGAACGTCGGCATCATCTCCAGAACTGCGAGGCGCTTCTTTGGAGTGAGCTGGTGGAGGGGCCTCAGGTGCTCAGTGCCCGGAACAGGGATCTCCGGGGCGATGAAGAGCGTGCCTAAGATGGAGGCGACGTCGTCTGGCGCGTGGGCGCTGAGGTGCAAGCGCATTGGATCTGCCGGGCCGGAGTACATCCACACCGGCTTCGTGTGCGCCTGGAGGGGAGCGATGCGCCGCCTCACGAAGTCCTCAGCGACCATCTGCCCCGTGAGGCCAGCCTCGCGGACGAGCTTCATGCGCGAGACCAAGTGGGCAATCTTCTGGTGCTGGAGTTCTCGCTGGACCAATTTGAGTTCTTCAGCGGCGGCGCCTCAGGCTCATCGAAGAAGGCATTCCGCTCCTTGGCGTCGACGAGGACCCACTTCTGGCGGAAGTCCTCCACCTTCTTCGTCACCCTCGTAACGGCCTTGTCGCCATCCCACGACATGGGGATGTAGACGGCGCCCATCCCGTCTGCGATGCGGAAAGACACGCACCCAGACCGCTCGCCGGCGCCGTGTTGCGGAGCGCGTAGAAGCTCCGGAAGAAGGCCACGGAGGGCATCACTCCCAGATACGCCTCGCAGAGATAGGCGAAGATGGCGAGAATCAGGATGGAGTTCGGGTGGAGGTGCAGGAGCTGGATCTGATAGAAAGCCAGCACCTCCGCAAGGAAGGGAGAGAACGGCGGCACCAAGCCGGCGAACAGCGTGTGGACGAAAATGGGGTACCACCCCGCCGCCAGCTTGCCGAAGCGCGCCGCCTTGACGCCGCTGGCGCCATGCTCATTATTCCTCCCGGCGACGAGGACCTTCAGCCTATCCAGCGCCTCCGCTGTGGAGACGCGAGTGCCGATGAGAGCCGGCGCAAGCTCCTCCTCCCGCTGCGCTTCAGCGGAGGCCTCCACCATCGCCGCCTTGCCTTTCTTGGGGCCCATGGCTCGCGAAGGAAGGCGGCGGAAGAGCTCGGAGAAGAACGGAAATCGCCGGAGTAGTGGAGCACCGGAGGTGTATGCAAGAAGGAAAAGGCGTAAATGCGGCGGAACTGCTGCCGGCACAGCCGCGGCAGCCTTTATATCACCTCAGAGCGGTTTCCGAGGCGTCGTGGGTCCCACCACGACGCCCACCTCCTCCGGAGAAGCCGAGACGCACCAACCGCTCGCCACGTGTCTCGGGCCGGCCGGACACTTTGGGCCCATGACGCTTCGCCTGCGCCCCTGGACCGCGTCGTGCCCGTCATGGGCCCGGGGGCTACTGTCAGCCCAGTAAGAACCAGGGTGTACTGGGCCAGGCCTCTATAACCCTCAACACTCGGCGAGTGAATCTCGCTAAGGACCAGGCCTGCAAGCCTGGGGCCCGCGGGGCAGAATCGCCTCGCGGAGGCCTGAGGAGGCAGCTAGGCCTGTGGAGCCTCTACTCCGCTGCCTCCTCTCCAAGGAAGTTTTCCCTGAAGGGAAGTCAACGCAGAATCCTCCACAGGGCGTTCCCGCCCACGCGAGGGTTCCTTCACTGTAAAGCAAGCTCTGCGGAGCGCACATGGCTTCCGCAGCGGCCGCAGAGTGACCGCGCCTCTGCGCAGGGTGACGACGGAGCTACAGTCCCACTTTGGTGATAAAGGAGTCAACAAAGCAGGGGCAACGGCGCAGACCACCAAGCTTTCCTCTTTGGTGATAAGGGAGCAGGCCGGCGCTACGCGCCAAACGCGACGTCACCGTGGGGACTTCCCCCGCTCCTCTGCGGCAGCAGCTGGCCGTCCTGGATGGACGGCGGCCTCTCTGCTGCGGCCTCAGCTTTTGTGCCCATGGACCGCGCTCATGGACGCCCAAGCAGCGGTGCACCGTGCTCCCGACCGTTGTCGCCATGTGGTAACCCCTCCGCTGCACAAGGACAGGGAGGAGGCCCGGGGCACCTATAAAAGGAGCTGGTGCACCACCCTAAGAAGGGATCGATCACATTTTACTCCTAGTCTAGCTACTTGCGCGCAAGGGAGAAGAAGACAGTAGTTTCCCTCCCCTTGTACGCGCCATTGCCACAACTGTGCCCTCGGCAAGCACGCTGTACTGTAACCTCTACAAGCAGCAATACAGACAGGCAGGACGTAGCGGTTTTACCTCCACAAGAGGGCCGTGAACCTGGGTACGCGCCGTGTCTCTCTCTGCCGTGATGTCCCTCCTCAGGCACGACGAGCAGCGTCGCCGCGCCGGATGAAGGTTGATTGACGTCGTGTTCAGCCCCTTACACGAACTCTCTTCGCGAGTGTGACTGCCCCTGTTTCGTGGGAGTCATTCTCCGACACACTTGGTGAATTTGTCCACCATCACCAATATGTGCGTCATGTTACCTCGGGCTGGTTTGAACTCTCCCACCATATCCAAACACCATACCGCAAACGGCCAAGTGATAGGAATTGTTTTGAGCGCCGAGCTGGCATATGCGTTTGCTTGGCAAACCTTTGGCATCCTTCACATCTCCGGACTATGGCCTCTGCATCAGCAAGAGCAGTGGGCCAATAGAACCCATGCCTGAACACCTTGGCCACCAGAGCTCTTGTGCTGCAATGATGACCACACTCTCCTTGGTGGATCTCCAAAAGCATCTCCTTGCCTTCAGCTGGCTCGACACACCGTTGCAACACCTCGGTTACGCTTCTTTTATAGAGCTCCTTGTTGATGATGGTGTACGCCTTGGCCCTCCTTTGAATTCTCCTAGCCTCGGTTGTGTCACTTGGCAAGCTTCCCTCCGTTATGAACTTCATGATTTGCTCCGCCCACTCCGGCACTGGGTGCAAAGGAAAAAGTTCCTCGTCCACCTCCATTGGTTCGGCCACCATAATCTCCTCCATTATTTCCTCCACCATCCTGCGACCAGTCCCCGAGTCTGATGAGCAGTCCCCGAGGTTCGGTGCGCAGTCCCCGAGCTCTGCCACGCAGTCCCCGGGTCCGACCAAACGCATCCGACGTCTACCTCCATTGGAACAGGTCCGGGCTCTTGCTCCGCCGGGATGAAAATAGATTCGGATTCAGGAGAAGGTTTGATTGAAGGAGTTCTCAAGTGATTCAGGGCTACCCCTGGTGGTACTGCCTCTTTCGATGAACCGAGCTTTGACAACACGTCGGCAGCATCATTTTCTGCCCGAGGTATATGCCTGTACTCACACCCTTCAAAGAACCCGGATATCTTTTGCACATGGAACCGATATAACGCCATGTTGGCATCCAGAGCATCCCAAGTTCCAGAAGATTGTTGCACCACCAGGTCGGAATCGCCGAAGCACTCTACACGCCGGATACCGATCTCCTTTGCCACCTTGAGGCCATGGATTAAGGCCTCATACTCCGCCACATTGTTTGATGCTGAGAAATGAATCTGCAGCACGTACTTCAGCTGATCTCGCTTTGGCGAGGTGAGGACTATTCCAGCCCCCAGCCCGATCTTTGTTTGGACCCATCAAAATGCATTTTCCAATAATTATAGTCCGGCCTGGGTGGCTCATACTGCATCTCGGCCCAATCACAAAAGAAGTCCGGCAACGCCTGGGATTTAATTGCGTCTCTTCTCTCATAATGTGGTGCATATGGAGACACCTCAATCGCCCATTTGGCAACTCGGCCAGTTGCATCTTTGCACCCGATGATCTCCGAGATTGGAGCTTCGCACACCACCGTCATGGGATGCTCCTGGAAATAATGCTTCAACTTCTTGACCGCCAGGTAGACACCATACGTCATCTTCTGGTAGTGAGGATAGTTCTGCTTCGAGGTAGAGATCACCTCGCTCAAGTAATACACCGGTCTCTGCACCGACCTGCCACCTTCTTCGCGCTCCACCACCACTGCCACACTTACAACTCGGTTTGTGGCCGCAATGTAAAGTAACATCGGCTCATTGTGCAATGGTGACGCCAACACCGGGGCAGTGGACAACATCTTTTTCAGCTCACCAACGCCACGTCGGCCTGCGGGGTCCATGTAAACCCGGTACTTTTCTTCATGAGCTGGTACAAAGGTAAGGCTTTTTCTCCTAGCCGAGCTACAAATCGGCTCAACGAGGCTAGGCACCCTGTGAACTTCTGCACATCTTTCAAACACTTCGGTAACTTCATGCTCTCAATAGCTCGGATTTGGCCGGGTTAACCTCGATACCTCGGCTAGACACCAGGAATCCGAGCAACTTTCCAGCCGGGACACCAAAGGTGCACTTGTCCGGGTTAAGCTTCAACCGATACTTTCTCAAATTCACAAATGTCTCCTCGAGATCCTCGAGGAGAGTATGTTTCTCCTTAGTTTTGATGACATATCATCGACATACACTTGCACATTTTTGCCCATCTGAGAGTGCAGGCATTTCTGCATACACCTCTGATAAGTTGCCCCGGCATTTCTCAGACCAAAACACATGACACGATAGCAATACGCCCCATACGGGGTAATAAAAGCAGTCTTTATTTGATCCTTTGGGTTCAGTGGTATCTGGTGAAAACCAGAGTACGCATCGATAAAAGACAACAGTTCACAACCAGCAGTGGAATCGATCACTTGATCAATCCGAGGTAATGGAAATGGATCTTTTGGGCACGCCTTGTTGAGGTTAGTGAAGTCAATGCACATGCGCCACACCTTGACCACGGCTGGCTCGTCTTTCTTCTTTTCCACCAAGACCGGATTGGATATCCAGTCCGGATGCAGCACCTCCATATGAACCCGGCTGCAAGCAACTTAGCCAGCTCGTCCAGCACCACTTGTCTCCGGTCGTCTGAGAGACGACGGGTCGGTTGCCTCACCGGTTTCACCTCTGGCCTAACAAATAAAGAGTGCTCTGCCAACTCCCTCGGAACACCAGGCAGGTCCTTAGCCGACCATGCAAAGATATCCCGATTCTCACGGAGGAAGTGACAGAGCTCGCCTTCCTATTTCTCGCCCAGCCCGGTCCCAATGATGGCCATATGCTCTGGGTGCTCCGGGTCAATGGGGATCTTCTTGGTCTCCTTGGGCACCTCGAACGCCGCAGTTGAGTCCGGGCTCATCAGTCCGGACAGGCCGAGCTGTGTTGACTGCGCCATTGCCACCACTTGATGCAGCTTCTTCTTCTCAGCTGCGATCACCAAAGACTCGGCCAGATTAGACCCCGCCGAGGCACACTGAATGGCTCGCTTGTAGTCACCCGAGATGGATATGATCCCATTAGGCCCTGGCATTTTCATCTTCAGGTATGCAACATGGGTGGAAATCATGAACTTGGCCAGAGCCGGCCTTCCAAGCAATGCATGGTATGCACTCTCCAAGTCCACCACCTCGAACTCGATACTCTCAACTCGGCAATTGTCCTTGGTTCCAAATGCTACATCCACCCATATCTTGCCCATGGGTGCACAGGAAACGCCAGGCACAATCCCATGAAAAGTACAACTGCTTGGCATCAACTGATTAGGCGATATGCCCAATTTCACCATTGTGTCTCGGTACATGATGTTGATGGCACTGCCATTGTCCACCAGAACTCGGGTGAACCTCACATTGTTGGTAGGCCCACACAACGTTGGATCTACCACCAGGGCATACTTTCCAGGGCTCGGCATGATCCGAGGTGTGTCCTTTCTGCTCCAAGTGATCTCCTGCTCAGACCAGTTCATATAGGTCGGCACCACCGGCATTACTGCATTCACCTCCATGGCACGCCTCTGCACGCTCTTCTTGTCAGTTGGCTCGGTCACAAAGACCACATAGCTCGCATGAACCTCTCTATAGTCATTTCCGGGGTATTCATACTGCTGACTTGGTCCGGCACCATTGTTGTTGTTATTACCTCGGACATTCACAACATTCACGGGTCTTGCTGCTGCAGGCCTCGGAAGAGGTGCAGTGGTTATCGGGGTAACATTTGCTCCGGACAGATTAGGGTGGGACCTCGGCTGAAATCTCTGAGGTGGTGGTCCTGCTGATTCCTCCGGCCTTGCCCCTTCTTCTCTGATTCTGCGGTTCCAGCTGCACTGCCGGGTTGAATGGTTGGCTGGCTTGCGCGGGTCGGTCGTATGGTAACAGCACGGACCATCTATCATTGATTCATAGGTCATGGGTGGCTCCGGGTTCGGACTAAATGCCGGACCATTGATTTTTGGCCTCTGGACACCTCCAGCTCCGGGCTGATCCGGGTTCACCGCTGCAACTTGGTTCGAGGTGTATGGATAGTCCGGCTCCCTCCTCTTCTGTCCGAACTCCTGACGGTCATTACACCTTGGTCCGAGCCGGTTGTTTATTGGCTCCCTCCTTCTGTTACGTGCTCCTGCCTCTGCTGCTGGCTGCATCGGATCACCCAGGCATAAGAATCTGCAACCCGGATTGTTTCTGCTAGGGATTCGGCATATCTCTTGGAGCCTCTGCCACAGCATGCTGCCATGTCGACAACCATCTGCAAACCAGGAAATGGCCTGTGCCTCTACCACTCCTTCACAGGAATTCCGAACATTGCTCCACCGAGTTAAGAATTCTCGGTCAGTTTCATGATCATCTTGCTTACATGCCGCCAGGAGCTGAGGTCGGTTTGGCCTCTTGTATGTACTAGCAAAGTTGCTGTTAAACGCCAGCTCCAAGTCTATCCAGGAGTTGATACTATACTCCGGCAAATTATTCAGCCAGATCCGAGCTGGACCTTCCAACATGTGCGGGAGATACCGGACCGCCCATCGGCGATTGCCCCCCGCAATGTGCACCGAGGATACATAATCTGTCAGCCAATCTTGTGGCTTGGTGCTCCCATTGTATGGCTTGGTGTTCCGACCTAACTGGAACTGAGATACTGGTGGTGGTGGCTCCTTCATGATCCGAGGTCCAAAACACGCCGGACCAGGAGGGCCTTCCTCCTCCAGTTGCTCAGACAAGTAGATTCTATCCAGCTTGTTACGGACATCGCCTGGAGCTAACATCCGACCTCCTATCCGAGGTCCCAACGCCCCATCCACTCTGTGGTATCCAGCTCGCGCCATGGCCGAGTCTCCATCATCATATCGGTCATCGCCTTGACCGACGTTCTGAGGTTGCTGAACATACTCCGGCTCTCGCTGATATTGCCCCTGCGCCGAGGTTGTTGCTGATACCTCGGGGGCGGAGGTGGTTTACCTCGGCCAGCCGATGCTGCTTGCCGCCATTCTGATTTCCCTGACCGGAGTTACCCTTAGCTCGGCTTGCATTGCCTGGGCCGGGGTTTCCCTTAGCTCGGCTAGCATTGCCCTGGCCCACCTTCTGCTTTGCTGCTAGACTGGATCATACATCTGCAGCTGCTTGTTCTGACCCGAGGTGACACTCCGGGCTCGATCGGCTCCTCCGACGAGTGGAGACGAGGCTTGCCCCTTGGACACCTGACTAACTGGCCTAGCTGAATAAACCATCTCTGAATCACCAGCCCCGGCATATGCTCTGCGGAGAGCCTCATTCTGCTGGTTAGCCACATACACTAACTCATTGACTCGCTTCTGCTGCGCACGCCATGCATCTCCAGTAACCGGATAGCTCGGCCCTGCCTGCCTCGGCAGCTCTGAGGTTCTTAGCAGGGGAACTATACACCGGCCTTCCAGTCGACACGCGACTCTCACTCCTAGCCGAGGTGGTAGGTCGAGCCTCCCTGTTTATCTCATCATTGAGCCCCTTGCCTCTCTGCCGCACCTCGGCTCCCCTATGTGTATCAACTGCTACCGGGGTGAAGCCATTCGCTGCATTGTACTCACGCAGATCTCTATTGAACTCATCTCTAGCTGTTATCATTGCTACAGCCTCCTTCTGCAACAGGACACGCTTTGCCTCTAGGTCGGCCACAGTCACCACTACATCCACTCCTGGATTTACTGGGTCTGCCAGTGTCTCCACTATCTCTACCAGGGTCGCACCTCGGCCCTGCAGCTCTGGGGTGCCAGGCAGTCTTCTCTAGCCTGGGCTTTGCAGATCTCACCTTAGCAACCTCGGCTGCCTTGGATGGCTGGCATCTACTTTGCCAGCGGCGTCAACCGGACCTGTCATCATCACCTCCACGCAGCTCTCGGGGCGAGTGATACGCCGACCTAAAGCCGCGAGGAGAGGAGTTTCGTCGTCCACGAGCACCTGCTCCGGGTACCCGCGAACAACCTCGACAGCAACGTATGTGACGAAGCTGCCGAGCATCATGGTGAAGCCGTGCTCGGGGAAGGGCTTGCCGGCGAAACACCCCGCGTTGTCGCTGATGAAGGTGAACTCTCCGATCTTGGCGACAAGCCCGGAAAGAACACGCTCGCCTGAGCCCGTCCGGATGAAAACTCCCTCCAACGCCTCAATCTGCCCCACGGTGGGCGCCAACTGTCGTGGTGGGATCACGGCAGATGCCATAGGTATGGCTAAGATGGGGCCGAATGGTCGTTGGGGGAATCCGGGGAGGGTTTATGCACTCAAGAAGTGCACACGCAAGAACACGCAAGAACACGAACGAAGAACCAAGAAACAAGAACACAAAGCACACCACGATGTACCCTGCTTCGGGGCCCTCTTGCGGAGGTAACACCCCTACTGCAGCACTATCCTACTCAGTGTATAGCTCAAAGTGACAAGTACAAGCTGCTCCTCGAGCTGTATGATGCTACAATGGTGAGAACTTGAGGTAAAAGATGGAGCTAGACGGGAGGAAGAAGGCACTCCGAGCTGAATCCGAGGTGTTTCCGGGGTGTTCCGAGCTTCCTCTCTCTTTTCTTTCTCTCTTGATCAACTAGTTCCAGCGCGGGGGGGTCTCTCTAGCAGGAGGGGGTGAAGCCCACTATATAGGCCAGCCGGGTTACCATTGTGCCCCTCGCGAACACTGTTGCCATGCCTCTGCAACGGTCACCACCGTACCACCGTACCTCGGTCAGGGACAAGACGTGGCTTGCCCATCTCCTGTAGCCTAACGGCAGAACTAGCATGTCCCCTCTGACCGAGACAGGACGTGGCCTGGCAGAGCTACCTCGTAGCCTTTTCCCAGATCCCGCGTGGTCAGCGGTCAGAGACGTGCAGGCCCGCCGAACCCGGGCACGCCTCTGCCAGGCTCCTTGACAGACGCTCCCGTGTCAGGCGCTCTTGTACCCGGCTGGAAGTGACAGGAGCATTGACTCCTGCCCGACCTACTGCCTACCACCTCGGTTAGCTCGGCACGGATGTGACGAGCTCCGTACCTCGGGTCTTGCGCTTAAGATCTTTACCAGGTCGGATCTTACTTCCTCCCCACAGCTTCTCCTATTCTCACAACACAAACCACTGCACTGAGGTAGTTAGGTCGGCTGAACATAGCTCGGACAGTGAACCTCGGCCCTGGCCAACAGTATACCTCGGACCCCTCTGGGCCAAGATAGGTCGGCCTGTATTCTCCAGGTCAAGATGAAGCTCGGACATTCCCAGGCCCAAACAGGTCGGCCCTTTCCGTACCACGGCACACCTTCGAACTCCACTTTATGCCAAGCCTTGACCCTACCCGGGGATACTCCCCCGACAGGATCTATCTATGTAATTCTTGGTGGATATTGTGGTATGAGATGATTTGTTATACATTTACCGTTGTGCTGGAGCTTTTATGATTTGTCATACTTTGGAGATATTCTATGATGCATGTGATGGTTTGATTTATGCATAATGCCTTGTTTATCCTTGTCATGAGGTGATTGACACCACCAAGTGTAGATAGATGAGAGAGATGTGGTCATGCACACGAAATATGAATCATTGCACTAGTGTTTAGAATATTGTCCATTATGAAGTATAATGTATGTAGGTACGGGATGGCCGATGTGACAACGGCATATGTATTGAGTGACATGTGAAATACAGCCCAACATCCTTTATCTGGGGGTAAAAAGGAAGAGTATGATGCGGGAGTGACAGCAACCACGCTAGCCTTACAAGGGTGACCTAGCAACACAAATGAGTACTTCTTTCAACTATGTGTTTTAGGACATATAGCCGTCATAAAAGCTACCATTAAAACATGACAATTGTGTGTACTTTATCTATAACATGATAACCACCGTAGATGAAAGAGAGAGGATTAAGTGAACCCATGAACCCATGTCCATTGTTCCAACAAGAGAAAACCTTTGTCTTGTCCTCTTGCATTGAAGAGGATTGGGACACTTTTACATTCTTGTTTTGTTACATTAAGCTTCCATCAATTAAATCAACCACCTTGTTCTTTAAACTTGTTTAGTGCATAATCAACTAAAACTTGTGACACTTTAGTTGTAGGGAATAGATAATTTTTCCTTCTTGCTCCTGCGGATCGATACCTTACTTCCACATTGAGAGGTGCTACAGTGATCCCCTGATCTTGGGTGTTATCAGTAATGTGCGTAATGTAAACAAATGCATTAGACCTAACGGCGCACCCTTAAGCTAAGCATCGGTTATTTTATCCCTAGTGGCAACAGCACATCCACAATCTTAGACGTTGTTGTCACTCTCCCAGATTACCGGAGGCATGAACCCACTATCTAGCATAAATACTCACTCTTGGAGTTACAAGCATCTACTTGGCCAAAGCATCTACTAGTAACGGAAAGCATGCAAGATCATAAATAACATATAAGATAGATTGATAATCAACTTGACATAGTATTCAATATTCATCGGATCCCAGCAAACACAACATGTAGCATTACAATAAGATGATCTTGATCGTGATAGGCAGCTCACAAGATCTAAACATGATAGCATAAAGTGAAGAGACAACCATCTAGCTACTGTCATGGACCCGTAGTCCAAGGATGAACTACTCACGCATCACTCTGGAGGCAGGCATGGTGATGTAGAGCCCTCTGGTGATGATTCCCCTCTCCGGCAGGGTGCCGGGAAGAGCTTCTGAACCCTCCCAAGCTAGGGTTGACGGCGGCGGCGTCTCTGGAACTTTTCGTGGATAATGGCTCGGGTATTTAGGGTTTTCGTGACGAGAGGAATAAATAGACGAAAGGGCGGTGGCTGCAGAGCCACGTGGGCCCCACACCACCCCACGGCGCGGCAGGGGGCCCGCGCGGCCCAATGGTGTGGCTGCCACGTGGCTCCCCTCCGTCTCTCCTTTGGACTCCGTGTTCGTGTTGGAAAAATAGGAGGTTCTGTCCAAGTTTCGTCCAATTCCGAGAATATTTCCAGACTAGGTTTTCTGGAATACAAAAACAGCAGAAAACAGGAACTGGCACTGTGGCATCTTGTTAATAGGTTAGTCCCAGAAAATGCATAAAAATGCTATGAAGTGTATATAAAACATGTAACAATTGGTATAATATCAACATGGAACATCCGAAATTATAGATACGTTTGAGACGTATCAAGCATCCCCAAGCTTAGTTCTACTCGTCCTCGAGTAGGTAAAACGATAAAAACAAAATAATTTCTGAGGTGACATGCTACAATCATAATCTTGATCAAATAATACTGTAAAGCACATGTTATGAATGAAGTGATCCAGGTCAATGGTCTATAGTTTGCTAGCAAGTAGATAATGAGCAAACAACTGAATCATATAAGCAAAAACTTTTCATGAATAGTACTTTCGAGACAAGCATCAAGCAGTTTTGCATAAGAGTTAACTCATAAAGCAATAGATTCTAAGCAAAAGGTGTTTAACCAACACAAAGGAAGATTTAAGTTTCAGCAATTGCTTTCAACTTTCAACATATATATCTCATGGATATTTGTCAACACAAAGCATATAATAAGTGCAATATATGAGCATATAAAAATTGTTGCACCAAAGTTGACACTAGTGTTTGCTTCTAAGATAGAAAGAAGTAGGTAAACTGACTCAACATAAAAGTAAAAGAAAGGCCCTTCGCAAAGGAAGCAGGGATTAAATCATGTGCTAGAGCTTTTTAAGTTTTTGAAATCATATAGAGATTGCATAAAATATTTGACACTCCTCCCAACCTTTGCTAACACAAGCCATGGCTAACCGAATCCTCGGGTGCCTACCATCAATCACATACCATGGAGGAGTGTCTAGTTTTGAGAGGTGTTTGTTAATTGTCAACAAATGGTAGCGGATGAAAACAGTATTCTCCCTATCAAACAGACTTTTAAGAGCGGCTCCCATGAAGGACGTTATTTCTACCAGCAAGGCAGATCATCCCTCTTCTCTTTTGTTTACACATGCAGGTATTTCACTGTTTGTCATTGCTTACTGATAAATCAGGGCAAAAATGTGAAGAGAATTAAGTTGTTAAAGTTGTAATTAATTGGGACTGGGCACCCCGTTGCCAGCTCTTTTTGCAAAATTATTGGATAAGCGGATGTATATGCCACTAGTGCAGGTGTAAAGTCTGTTTGACAAGTCGAATAAAGAATAACCCACTACTTCCTCATGAGCTGGTAAACATTGACATAAAAAGGAATAATAACAATTTTGAATAATTTAAAGGTAGCACATGAAAAATTTACTTGGAATGGCAAGAAAATACCACATATAGGTAGTTATGGTGGACACAGATGGCATGCATTTGGCTCAAGGTTTTGGATGCACGAGAAGCATTCCCTCTCAGTACAGAGTTTAGGCTAGCAAGGTTATTTGAAGCAAACACAGGATATCAACCGACACAGCAAGGCTTATATGAAAACATATTGCAAGCATTATAAGACTCTACACTGTCTTCCTTGTTAACCAAACCCTTTTACTAGAAAATATCTAGACCTTAGAGATACCAAACATGCAAACCAAATTTCAACGAGCTTTACGGTAGTTCTTCATTAATAGGTTTTAACTACATGATACAAAAGCTTAATAATGAACTACTTAATAACTCAAAACAATTGACAAGTATCAAATTATCGCTGTATCAAATTAATAACTCAAAACAATTGACAAGCTTCATTAATAGGTTTTAACTACATGATACAGCGATCTACAAGAATATGTAAGCTTTTTCCATTATACCATCTACCACATGCAACATTTTCTGTTCCAACCAAACTCCAATCAATTTATTTCAACATAAACTCTCCAAACAATTATAAGTGAAACAAGAGAGTACTTTCTTTAAAAGAACTAACAGCTCTGAATAAGAGATGCATGAAAAACTGGAGCTAAAAGCATAGCAATAGCTAGACAAGAATACTCAACAAGTATATGTGAAGAATAGGAGTATTCATATGAAAAAGCGGAGCGTGTCTCTCTCCCAATCAAGAATGCTGAGGTCCAATCAAGTTGACCATACAAAAAATAAAATACTGAAAAAAAAACACAGACGCTCCAAGTAAAGCACATATGATGTGAAAGAATTAAAATATAGTTTCACTAGAGATGACCTGATAAGTTGCTGATGAAGAAGGGGATGCCTTGGGCATCCCCAAGCTTAGACGCTTGAGTCTTCTTGAAATTTGCTGGGGTGATCCATGGGAGCATCCCCAAGCTTAAGCTCTTCACTCTTCTTGATCACATTATATCATCCTTCTCTCTTGACCCTTGAAAACTTCCGCCACACCAAACTCAAAGTAATTCTCATTAGAGGGTTAGTGCACAATCATAAACTCACATGTTCTATAAGGACACAAACATGACCGTTATTTTTAACATTAGCTACTGCCACTGATATTATGTGAAGCTCTTCACCCTAAAAAAGAATTCCACTCAACACTAGTAAAAGAGAGAATGGGAAAAATAAAAGACAGAATCTGTCTAAACAGAACAGTCCGCAAAGACGAATTTTTTCGAGGCACTTACGTTGCTCAGATCGAAAAACTTTAAACTAACGAAAGATCCGTACATATCTGAGGATCACGCACAAAAAAATTCAGATTTAAATAATTTTTTGTGATTTTACAGAATTAAAACGTGAACAGCAGAAATCTGTTCCTGCGCAGAAATCCAAATCTAGCATCATCTTCCTATTAGAGGCAATACTTGGCACAACAATGCATTAAAATAAAGATACAAAGGAATTGTTACAGAAGTAAACAACTCCTTGACAAAAACTGAAAATAAAAGATACTGGGTTGCCTCCCAAAAGCGCTTTCTTTAATGCCTTTTAGCTAGGCTTGAAGATTTTAATGATGCTCTCATAAGAATAAGAGTTGAAAAACAAAAGAGAGCATCAAGAGGCAAATATCAAACACATTTAAGTCTAACCCACTTTCTATGCAAAGGAATCTTATAACAAAATAAATTATTGAAGCATAAAGCAACTAGCATAGAAAGATGAAACAAATATAACTTCAAAGCTTTCAACAGAAAGAGAGGTGTTTTAGTGACTTGAAAACTTTTACAACCATATTTTACTCTCTCATAATAACTTTCAATATCATCATGAACAAACTCAACAATATAACTATCACATAAAGCATGCTTTTCATGATCTACAAACACATAATTTGTATTAAGCTCAAAGACAGTGGGGTCATTAAACCCACTTTTGACAATAGTAGTATAATAAATATCATTAGGCAATATAGGACCATCATCAAGAGCATTATCATATATAACATTAGGGAGCACATTTTTACTTTCTGCAATTTCCTTTTCTTGAGTCAAGGAGTTGTTTACTTCAATTTTACCAAAAGGAGATATTCCAATAGAATCATGACATTCAACAATATAGCATTTCTCCTCCTTAGGTAGGCATGGAGGGAAATCATACAATGTAAGAGTTAAGGAGTTACTATCATTGGAAGGTAGATCCTCCCTTTGTTCATCACTCTCCTCCTCTTTTTCATCCAATGAGATCACAGTTTCAGCAATTTCTTCTTCCATAGGTCCCTGAAAAGAAGCAAGTTGTTCTGGAGAATAAGTTTTCTCAAGAAATTTAGTGATATAAGGATTATCATTGTAATATTCAAGCCAGTAACCAAGTATAGCATAATTCTCAGTTCTACAAGGAGCATCATCATCTTGAATAAAACCAGCAATTTCATAGGCACCCTTAAAAACAACAAATTCTTCAATTTGTTCAAGATTATCAAAGTCATAGTTTCCTTTAGCATAAGCAGCCAAGATTTCATTATCATTATAATCAATTTGGAAAGGGAGGTGTTTATGCCCTCTACAACAAAAAGATTCATTAAACCTGTAGGATTCATCATATGTAGAACACAAGTTCTTAGCAAAATAATTCAATCTACTTATTTGTTCCCATAGATGTTTCCCTTTTTGAGACAAGCGGTATTCCTTATAATAATTTTGCTGTTCCTCTGTGAACCCACTTAGCCAATAAGATTTCGCTTTAGAGAGACCAGCCATTGATAGCAAGTAAACAACTAGACATAATAACAAACCGAAATAAACTAGATGCTGAAAACTAATTTTTTTGTGTTTTTGATAAATAAAGCAAACAAGACTAAATAAAAATAAACTAAGCAAGACAATAACAAAGTAAAGAGATTGGAAGCGTGAAACTCCCCTTGCAGAAATCCTTTTGCTCCCCGACACCAGAAAAAGAGCTGTTGCAGGGAGTTAGAGGAGCTCTCAGAAATATTTCTTCTCCCCGGCAACGGCGCCAGAAAAAGAGCTTGATTGCGTGGATCACACGTTCGCTGGGAGACCCCAAGAGGAAGGTATGAAGCAGTGTAGCAGCAGTTTCCCTCAGTATGAAACCAAGGTTTAATCGAACCAGTAGGAGAAAGAAATCACTTCTGAAGGTTGTTGGTGGCGGAATATGGCACGGCGCAATACCAGGGAATCCGACGCCAACGTGGAATCTGCACACAACACAATCAAACTACTTTGCCCCAACGAAACAGTGAGGTTGTCAATCTCACCGGCTTGCTGAAAATAAAGGATTAAACGTATGGTGTGGAAAACAGTAGTAAATTGCAGAGAATGAAAAGGAACAGTGTTTGCAGTTGGTTGTATTATCAGTGCAAAAGAATGGACCGGGGTCCACAGTTCACTAGTGGTGTCTCTCCATAACAGATAACTAACATGCTGGGTGAACAAATTACAGCTGGGCAATTGACAAAATATTGAGCACATAACAATGCATATATATGACATGATGATTACTATGATATTCATGTGGGCATTACGACAAAATACATAGACCGTTATCCAACAAAATCTATGACTAATAATCCACCGCCAGGTTGTCATACCGAGTTCCCCGTTGGTATTAAGTTGCAAGCAACGGATAATTGCATTAAGTAATGTGCGTAAAGTAAACAAATGCATTAGACCTAACGGCGTACCCTTAAACTAAGCATCGGTTATTTTATCCCTAGTGGCAACAGCACATCCACAATCTTAGAAGTTATTGTCACTCTCCCAGATTACCGGAGGCATGAACCCACTATCTAGCATAAATACTCACTCTTGGAGTTACAAGCATCTACTTGGCCAAAGCATCTACTAGTAACGGAAAGCATGCAAGATGATAAATAACATATAAGATAGATTGATAATCAACTTGACATAGTATTCAATATTCATCGGATCCCAGCAAACACAACATGTAGCATTACAATAAGATGATCTTGATCATGATAGGCAGCTCACAAGATCTAAACATGATAGCATAAAGTGGAGAGACAACCATCTAGCTACTGCCATGGACCCGTAGTCCAAGGTTGAACTACTCACGCACCACTCCGGAGGCAGGCATGGTGATGTAGAGCCCTCCGGTGATGATTCCCCTCTCCGGCAGGGTGCCGGGAAGAGCTTCTGAACCCTCCTGAGCTAGGGTTGACGGCGGTGGCGTCTCTGGAACTTTTCGTGGATAATGGCTCGGGTATTTAGGGTTTTCGCGTCGGGAGGAATACGGCGGCTGCGGAGCCACGAGGGCCCCACACCACCCCACGGCGCGGTTGGGGGTGGGCCCGCGCGGCCCCATGGTGTGGGCGCCACGTGGCTCCCCTCCGTGTCTCCTCTGGACTCCGTCTTCGTGTTGGAAAAATAGGAGGTTCTGTCCAAGTTTCGTCCATTTCCGAGAATATTTCCAGACTAGCTTTTCTGGAATACAAAAACAGCAGAAAACAGGAACTGGCACTCTGGCATCTTGTTAATAGGTTAGTCCCAGAAAATGCATAAAAATGCTATGAAGTGTATATAAAACATGTAACAATTGGTATAATATCAACATGGAACATCAGAAATTATAGATATGTTTGAGACGTATCAATACACTACAATGCGTCTATATACATGTGAATCAGAAAAAGCTAAGACATATTATAATTTGGAACGGAGGGAGTACTAAAGTAACAGATGCATAAGAATTTCTAGAAAAAATAGGAATCCCACTTTAATTGAATTGTTGTTGAAAGGATTACCACATCACTTATCTCAAAATGGGTTCGAAATGTAGGCTAGTCCTAATTCTCAAGCTTTAATTTAAGGATTTGTGTTTATTTAAAGATGATCGTTACATGGTTCATATTTACCTAAATTCTAAGCCCATTGTCTAATGTCAAACATAAAAGTGCATACTGCCGTGGCTGAGCTTATGTTTAGGAATAGTTCACATGAACGTCTTATGTTTAGAACAGCCCTAAACCATCTGAAGCACCTAAAAATAACCATGAAAGCGGTCCATTAATTGAAAAATATAAACATGCATAATGCCAAAGGCTAAAGGCAAAAGGAAACAACTAATGCCTTCTAATTCTTTGGAATATAAATTACATATAGATCAAGCATAAGAATTCCGAGATTATTCCTAAACATAATCTATGCTTCATGGAATTATTCCTAAACATAACTCAAGCAACAAAACAGTTCCAGTGAACCCAAACTGTGGCTCTAAAAATATTGTTTATTTGCCAGCTAGAGTAAAACCTATGGTGTCAGACCAAAAGTAAAGACACCTGAGTTATCATTATAGCAGTAGGTCTAGATATTTGAGTCTATCTAGTATCATCACATGGTGTTTCTTTGCAGTTAGTCCACTGGTTATGAACTGATACAGCTAGAGAAATGCATTGCTATTCATGATTTTGAGGTGACATACTACCGGTAGTTTAACCTGTTGCGCATTGTATTGAATTTGAGAAAATGTCAGGTCCACACGGCATGGTAGTGGAAATTATTAACAATGTTACAGCTGGGATTTTGCAAACCGACAAAGGAAGTTTTGTGAGCAAGAGAATCTCAAGAAGTATTCACTATCAGGCGCAAAACAAAAATATCAGAGGAACATGGACAACTCAATGGTAGTCTAGCAACAAAATAAAATATACATAATTACTTGAAAGTACGTTAAAACTTATGTACAAACATGCAGTAGAAATTTATGTATAAACATGATGCAGAAACAGATGGTCCAGCTAACGATGCACAATAAAATGTGTACCCGGAGCAGACACTTTTGAGCAAACAATGGATAATTAGATAATAGCACTACAACAGTAGAGGTATAGCTACCTGATATCAACATGACAGAAAAGGCCTGCCTTGGCTGGGAGCAAACCAACTAAGAAAATCCAAAATGCATTATAAATGGCATAAACCATGGTGAACCTGAAATTGCATTGAAAAAATGCATCACGGTTATCTCCATTCTGACAACTTACGTGGCAGGTTTATGTGGTGAAAACTTGAGTGCACGGCTTATGTTTTGAACCAGGGATCTTTTTATTTTCGATGTCAAGCATTAAATTATTGGGTAACAACATCAAAGCCATAAATGAGATTTGTTTTGCTCTCTTATTTCTGGACATGCTAATCCATCAAAAGGGGAGTAATAATAACTAATATCGCTAGTGTTCTTGAGACAGAAAGATAATTGTGCATCCTTTCACCAGTTCAAGAAGCAGAGAGCAAAACTTGTTTACAGTGATATGTACCATTTTATTGGACGCTGCCATGTGGAAAATAACAGATACCTTCCATAAAAGAACACAAACAACAATTTGATATAAAACAAACATGACTGATTCCTAGGAAAATTGAGTATATGATACCAATTATAGTAACCAAAAAATTACTCTTCAATGGTATAGCACAAAAGTATACCAGAACACTTGCACTGGTTGAAAGTATCAAGACTATACCTCATTACTGCCAATTGAGTATTATATAGGAATCAAGATCCAGAACACATGTATACCACTCGTACAGTTCTTAACCATGATGAATACAATTGTAGAATTGACAAATAATAGCATTTGTACTCAAAATACTTCTAAACTGAGAAGACCCGAGCAGCCAATTTAAACATGTCCTAGATTAGCCCCGTTCCATAGAGAACGTTCCTTAGGTCCCATCTAGTAATGTGTCACTTGATCTCACATAGCCATATGAATTTGAAGCTTGCCATTTTTCTTTACCTTAAGGATACATTACATATAAGCGATATGTGAACATCATATTCTGCAGAAAAACAAACTAAACTACTGTAAATAGTCACCAAGAAGTTTGTATAGGCTGAGAATGTGCAGGTAAGGTTTGTTGGCATTGTTACTGGTGGCTTCGTCAACCATATCTTGGAGCTGACAACTGCATCTCTCATTCAGTTCAATATCCTACAGGGAAAATAAGCATTATTAGTTTGCTTTCAGCCAATAGGAAAAGAAAAGCTTTCAATTGTACTTTTCTGTAGCCTGCACCAGATTGGTCATTGTCACATATGTATGTTGTAACAAATGACTTCTTTCCTTGATGTCAAGGTTGCAGAACTGTATAATACCTATAATCGACCTAAATACAAAGCCATCAGTGCACTATATGCACTGTGAAGTTTCACAGATATCTAACAGAATAGATGCAGGAAAGAGCTAGTACAGTATTAATTTAATAGAAGTGATCTACCTGGGACTCTTGGCATCTCGCTATTGTGCCGTCAAGATGCTGGAGCTCCACAAACTAATGAAGAAAAAGTAACATGGCCACAACTTGCATTTCTATTTTGTAGCCAATTCATACATTTAGCCCTACAATAAAGGTGTCATTCTTCACAGCAAACTTGAGGATGGTAGGAAAAAGATAAACGAAACCGTAAGAAACAAAACAGAAGAAAAATATTGCACAAGAAAGGAAAAACGTACACCTTCAGTCCTCATGTTTAGTTATCCTTCTTAATGCATCATCTCACCAAGGAGCAACACTAAGTTTGGATTCCATATGAGTCATATCCAATTATGTAACACTTGTTGGATATAAGAAGAAAATATATTTGAAATTATAACCTTGCACCAAACAACAGTAGGTAAATTTTGGAAGATGAGTGCACTTTTTACCAGATTAGTATTACAGAGACATTGGAATCTTGATTTCGATCTTGCCAATTGGATCCACGAAACATATATGCAGGCGCAGGAAATATTGTGTCACCAGTTTCCTTATCATTTTTCGATGAGGGAAAACTAATTCTGAGCATAATAGATCTAGCAGTTGAGTAGCAACCATTCTTTGCTCTGCGATATCACAAAATATATGTTGGATAGAGCAGAACGGATATTTAGGTTAATTTAACAACTGTATTGACAAAAATCCTAGTGCAGTCATGGCACAAAAATCATAAGATCCATGGGCTCAAATTCCGTTGCTTCTCCTCACACAGTAGACCCAGACAATGCTAAATCATGTGACTGCTCTACCTCTAATCCAATGTAGGGAAGACATATGTAGATCAAAAGAGTGGGTAGAGAGCAGGTACCTTCCGAGATGATGAAGTCGTGCGCAACAGACTATCTCCAGCAGCGGCGGCTCCATATCAAATAGTACACGCGGTGTGAGTCGGAGGAGCTCGACCGGGTGGCGGCTGCACTCTCCTCTGCTGGACGTCCTTCACCGGTAGCCATCCACTCTGGTAAGATGACCAAGAAGCTGACATGGAAAAAGACACGACACTGATGAAATATGTAACAATGCGTAGTGTAAAAGGCAACCAAATCATGCTTCGCATCAGCATAAAAAGTTTTTTTAGTACATGATAAATCTGTTATGAATAAAAACAATGAAACATGTGACTGTACAACTGCAGGTAATTTTTATTGAACAAAACAACTGATCCCCAATTTGCACTATGGTTCAAAACATAAAGGGTCAACCTTTACATGCCCAAAGAGCAAGATTTTAGCCCAATTCTCCACTTCCAATGCTAAATGATTCGAGTACGAAGCAATAAAAAGAGAATTCATCTAATCTGACCTTTAAATGGTTCTTTTACAGATGAGATAGATGATGTCTATTTCCAGATATGCGAGCAGATCCATCAGATGCTATCCATGAACCTGCAAGAACCAGATATAGTAAGTAACTATAAATATTTGAAGCAAATGTTTCACATCGTACTTGATGGTATTTAAGTGACATACACCTATCAAAGCTAATTATACCATGAAGGAATATGAAAAGGGGCAAAATAAAGCCTATTGCTCCCATGCAGGAAAGATAACGAAGAAGAAAATAGAGGAAATCCTTTCAATTGATCTTACCAATACATTGATTTGTTATTTTCTCGACTTCGATGGAAATAATAGTGAGATAGCACCATTTATTCTGTATTCCAAAAGGGGAAACAATAATTTCATCACCGCCAGATTCTTCCATGGAAGAAATAACCATAGGATCAGATATCACTAGATGTTTCAAACCTTCCACAAGCTTGAAGATCTGGGGCAAGAATACACTTAAAAAGAACACATACAACAAGGGATATATAAATTTTCATTGCTCTGATTGGATATTAGCATACAACCAATCTGTGCCACAATGAGGAGGTGCATAATGAGCTAGTGTCGGTCTTGCAATTGCCTGCTACCGGCGTGGAAGGAGAGAGAGGAAGAGAGGACAAACCTGTACTGTAGGTCGCTCGTCCGAAGATGAATTGGCTAGCAGCCTCGCCCGGCTCCGTCACTACCATTGATCACCAACCCAGCAAATCTCGATCCGCACCATGCTGCGCTGCATCCTCCTTGAGGTCACATATGCAAACCAATGTGGGGAATCCGAATGGAAAGAGAGCAGAAGAAAGAAACCAAGCGAAAAGAAGCTCACCTGAGTCAAAACGCCTGGTGCGGCTGCGTGAGGGTGGAAGAAGTCGAGGAGGCCATGTAGTTGTGCTTCTGGCCATCGCCCTCCGCGACGAATCTGAGCCAAGTAGCGCTCCTCACAGGGCACCCCACAGTTCATCAACCACCCACTCCTCCCGGCGCCAGAACAGCGCGCAAGCGGCAGTGCAAGCGGCGGGCTGGGATGCTCCGTGGTCCTCCTGCAGTCCTGCTGTTACGGAGGAAGAGAATGAGAGATGGTGCCTGGTTGACGGGAGAGTATTTGAGGATGATGATGATGGTGATGATGAGTACTTCCCCAACAACGGCGCCAGAAAACAGTTTATGGCTACGTGTTGGTGAACCCCAAGAGGAAGGTTATGATGTAGACAGCAGAAGTTTTCCCTTGAGAAATCTACCCAAGGTTAATCAACCAGTAGGACTTGACGATCTATCGGAAGGTTGTTGATGTTGACTCCCCCTGGCGCTAGGGAGCTTGCACCAACGTGGAATCTGCACAGACACAAACCAGAACTTTGCCCAACACGAAACAGAGAGGTTGTCAATCTCTCCGGTCTTGCAGAAACAAAGAGTTAAACGTATGGTGTGGAAAACAGCAGGAAACACAGCAAGTAACAGGAAACAGATGATTGCAGCAGGTTGTGTAAACAGTATGAGGAAATTGGACCAGGGTCCACAGTTCACTAGTGGTGTCTCTCTCAGAACAGATAACTAGCATGTTGGGTAAACAAATTACAGCTGGGCAATTGACAAATAGAGAGGGCATAACAATGCAATACATGCCAAGATGTCTACTATGAAATCTAGTTGGGCATTACAACAAAGTACATAGACCGTTATTCCAACCGCATCTATGCCTAAATAATCCACCTTCAAGGCAGCATCCGCATCCTGTTCAGTATTAAGTTGCTAACAACAGATTATTGCATGAAGTAAAGTGTGTAATGTAATCAATACAAGTGCCCTTGGACACTGCACCAATGTTTTATCCCTAGTAGCAACAGCACATCTACCATCTTAGACCTTTCTGTCACTGATCCAGATATCTAGAGACTGAACCCACTATCGAGCATAAATACCCCCTCTTGGAGTCACAAGCATCTACTTGGCCAAAGCATCTACTAGCAACGGAGAGCATGCAAGATCAAGAGCACATAGATAAACAACTTGAATAAACATGGTATCAATATTCATCGGATCCCAGCAAACACAACATCTAGCATTACAATAAGATGATCTTGATCATGTTAGGCAGCTCACAAGATCTAAACATGGAGGCACAAGGTAGAGAGACAACCATCTAGCTACTGCTATGGACCCGTAGTCCAGGGGTGGACTACTCACGCATCACTCCGGAGGCAGGCATGGTGATGTAGAGCCCTCCGGTGATGATCTCCCCTCCGGCAGGGTGCCGGGAAGAGCTTCAGAACTCCTCCGATCTGAGATTGACGATGACGGCCGCGACGGAACTTTTCGTGGAATATGATCGACCGTAATAGGGTTTTCGCGTCGCGGAGAATATATAGGCGAAGAGGCGGCGTCGGTGGCCGAGGGGGGCCACCACGCCATAGGGGGGCGCGGGCCCACCCTGGGCCGCGCCCTAGTGTGGCGTGGCCCCCTGGTGGGTCTGCTCCGACTCCCCTTTGGACTCCGTGATCTCCTCGTGATATTATTGACGATGTCTTTTGTTTCGTCCAATTCCGAGAATATTTCCTTAATAGATTTTCTGAAACCAAAAACAGCAGAAAACAGGGAACTGGCACTGTGGCATCTTGTTAATAGGTTAGTCCCAGAAAATGCATAAAAATGATATAAAGTGTAACCAAAACATGTAGCAATTGATATAATAACAGCATGGAACATCAAAAATTATAGATACGTTTGAGACGTATCAAGCATCCCCAAGCTTAGTTCCTGCTCGTCCTCGAGTAGGTAAACGATAAAAACAGATAATTTTTGAAGTGACATGCTACCAACACAATCTTTGATCAAATAACAATGTAATGCACATGATCTGAATGAAGTGATCCAAGCCAATGGTCTATAGTTTGCAAGCAAGTAAATAAAGAGTAAACATAAGTGATCACACAAGTGCAAACTTTCATGAATAATACTATAAAACATTTAGAGATATAATAGTCTAACATAATAGTTAGTTCACAGCAGCAATAATTCTCAACATGAAAGTGTTTGTATCAACACAAAGGAAGATAATAGCTTCAGCTTTTGCTTCAACTTTCAACATGTATATCATATAGATAATGTCAATGCAAAGAATATGATCAACCAAACACAAAGTTATGTAAAAACTGTTATACTGGAGTTGACAATGATGTTTGCTTAAGTAGACAGAAAGAAGTGGGAAAACTGACTCAACATAAAAGTAAAAGAATGGCCCTTCGCAGAGGGAAGCAGGGATTAACATCATGTGCTAGAGCTGTAGTTCCCGAAGGCATATAGAGAGCATAAAATATTGTTTTGTAAGGTAATGGTGTATACAGGTGTCAACAAATCAAATAGCAGGTACTTGTCATCTTCCATGGCTAACTAACTTTTAGAGCGGTTCCGAGAGTTTTTAGGACTGCACTTGTAACAAGCACTTATTGGTGACACTCCTCCCAACCATTTACTTTCCACAAACCATGGCTAACCGAATCCTCGGGTGCCCACCAACATTCACCATGGAGGAGTGTCTATTTATTTATTTATAGGGTGGACTAACCAGCTCTTTAATGCAAAATAAAAGGTGGAGAAGCAGATGAAGCTGCCAATCCTTGTAAATTAATTAGCATGGAAGATGACAAATCTCACTACTACGTCCTTATGAGCTTTTCAAGTAGTGACACAAAAAGGATAATTGTTTTGAGTAGTTAGTAGATAGCACATGAAGAAATTTACTTGGAATGGTGAAAACACCACATAATAGGTAGGTATGGTGGACACAGGTGGCATGGATTTGGCTCAAGGTTTTGGATGTACAAGAAGCATTCCCTCTTAGTACAGAGTTTAGGCTAGCAAGGTTATTATAAGCAAACATCATTATCAACTGGAATAGCAAGAGTGTACATAAAACACAAGGTTTGACGAACCATAGACTCCCACTGTCTTCCTTGTTAACACATAGCCTTCATCCAAAAATTATCTAGACTACTATGGACTTCCAATTATGCAACAGATTATTATAGCAGAAAATCCTTATAGTAGTTCTTCATTAATAGCCATTACTTACATGATGCACAAGCTTAAACATTAATTACTTGACAGCTCAAAACAATTGGCAAGCATCAAATTACTCAAGACAACGATCTAAAAAGATTCATGTAAGCATTTTATACCACTACCACATGCATAGCATTTTTCTGGTCCAACCAAACACCAATCAACTTATTTGACAACTCTCCAAACAGATATAAGTGAAGCAAGAGAGTACTTTCTTCAAAAGAAACTGAAAGCTCTAACAAGAGATATGAAAAACTGAGAGCTAACAGCAATAACAGCAACTAGACAGGAATACTCAACAAGTATAAGTGAAGCACAAGAGTATTCTAATGAAAAAGTGGAGCGTGTCTCTCTCCCAAACATGAATACTAGGATCCAACAAGTATAGCACAGCAAACAAAACAAAACAAACTGAAAACAAAAACACACTGACGCTCCAAGGAAGAGTACACTAGCATGAAGCAATAAAAATATAGCACCATTAGAGATGACCTGATAATTTGTAGATGAAGAAGGGGATGCCTTGGGCATCCCCAAGCTTAGATGCTTGAGTCTTCTTGAAATATGCTGGGGAGGTAAGCCTCCCCAAGCTTAAGCTCTTCACTCTTCTTGATCATGTAATATCATTCTCCTCTATCAACACTTGAAAACTTCCTTCACACCAAAACTTAACAGCTTTTCTCATTAGCAGGTTAGTGCACTAAAAGATAATACTTCAAAGTTCTAGCAAAGACAAAACTCACAAGCCAACTATTTTAAACATTAGCCACTGTTACTAGGCTCAAGTGGGCACTTTTACACGAAAAGAAACCACTTAAAAACTTGTAAAAGAGAGAATGCAAAATAAAAGACAGAATCTGTCAAACCAGAACAGTCTGTAATGACGAATTTTTTCGAGGCACTTACGATGCTCAGATGAAAACTTTTGAAATAATGAAAGTTGCGTAACATCATCAGGAACATGCACAAAAAGTTTCAGCATTTTTCGATTTTTTCTGATTTTCTACTGAATTAAACGGTGACGAACAGCAATCTGTCCCAATGCAGTCCCGAAAATAAAAACCAACTTTGCATTAGTAACTCTCCTTGGCACAACAAAACAGCAAATAAAAGATACAAAGGAGTTGCTACAGAGGTAAACAAGCATCCTTGACTCAAGAAAACAAAAATAAAACAGCAAATAAAAACATGGGTTATCTCCCAGAAGTGCTTTTCTTTAATGCCTTTGAGCTAGGCATGAAGAGATGCATCAAGTATTGTCAAGACCAGAAAATCCAAAACCATAATTTGTCTTGACACTAGTATCATGTGAGTATTTCATCTTCTTCCTAGGGAAGTGTTCCATACCTTTCTTGAGTGGGAATTGAAATTTTATATTCCCCTCTCTCATATCAATAACAGCACCAACAGTTCTCAGAAAAGGTCTTCCCAAAACAATAGGACAAGAAGGATTGCATTCAATATCCAAAACCACAAAATCAACAGGGACAAGATTGTTATTAACCATTATCAAAACATCATCAACTTTTCCTAAAGGTTTCTTCATAGAAGAATCAGCAAAGTGAACATCCAAATGACATTTTTCCAAAGGTGCAAGCTTGAGAATATCATATAAATTTTTAGGCATAACCGAAATACAAGAACCAAGGTCACACAAAGCATTGCATTCAAACTCACTCAGTTTCATTTTAATAACAGGTTCCCAATTATCATCTAACTTCCTAGGGATAGAAGCTTCAAGTTTTAATTTTTCTTCCCTAGCATGCATGAGAGCTTTGATAATATGTTCAGTAAAAGCCATATTTATTTTACTAGCATTAGGACTCTTAGCTAGCTTTTGCAAGAACATGATGACTTCAGTTATGTTACAATTTTCGAAATTGAAGTTGTTGTCATCAAAAACAATGGAGCAATTATCACCAACACCTCTAAAAATTTCAGCACTTTTACTAGGAACAAAAGTAGTGCTATCAGGCAATTTAAACTTTTTTGTAGAGGTAGTAGAGACATTTCCAACACTTATTATCTTTTCACTAACAGTAGGGGGCGCATTAGCATGTGAGGCATCATTTGTTTCATTAGTAAAAATAGTGCAAACTCTAACAACACTATTTTGTTCAGCAATTTCAGCTTCTCTTTCTTCTCTCTCCCATCTTTCATGAAGTTCAGCAAGCATCCTAATGTTATTATCAATTTTAATTTGGATAGCATTGAGTGTTTTACTCTCTCTAATATCACTAGGAATAGCTTTTATTTTCAGCATTTCAACATCATGAGCAAGACTATCAACTTTAGCAGCAGGGCAACTCGAAATTAAAAACTAGATGCAGGAATTTTTTTTTTTGGGTTTTTGATTTTTAACAGCAAGCAAAACAAAACTAAAACAAGACAAAAACAAAGTAAAGAGATTGGAACTGAGAGACTCCCCTTTCCAATAGTCTCCAAGTTCCCGGCAACGGCGCTGTGAGGACCCCGGATTAGCTATCCGAGATACTCGTTATGTTTCCTGCAACAATCCCATGATCAGTCTGTTGTTGCACATAACTCGAATTGGCATCACAGGACATCCATAAATACCGAATAAATATACTTACGGGATTGAAGTCATAAGCTTCAACAGGTACTTGCAGCGGAAATCACCAAACAACGTGGAGCCCAAGTCATTCGCCTTAACCCTACAGGCAGCTGACTGGGAAGCGCCCTAGTTCGCAAAGACGCCAGTGAACTCCTCTTCTTCGAACTGCTCCTCTTCAAAATCTGGCTAAGACAATAGCCAGGGACGAAACCAATATGAGTACATTTGATTGTACTCGCAAACTACCCCAACCTGAGCATGCACTAGTTTTGATAATCTTTCATAAAACCTTTATTTTTAGAAAAACATCTCTATACCTTTATTGAAAAAGGGAAGAGTAGATTTTTAATCTTGTTGAAGACAAAACATTTTGGAAAGTCGTTTTCTCGCTATCTTTGTTGAAAAAGGTAAGAAGTCTTTTTAAACATTTTTCTTGAAAATAAACCTTTGTTTAAAAAGGCAAGAAATCTCTTTTAAAACTTTTCCTCGAAGATCACCATCTTGTCCCTTTCTCCAAAACTTCTCCTTTTCCGAACATAGCCCCTTCAGGGTCACTCATTTTCCAGCAACCTCATACCAACTCATTGGTACAGTTGCATAAAACAATCTCCACTTCATTTTCCTTTCAAACTCAAAACTTTGTAAAACTTGCACATGGTCTTAGGACAGCCTCCCAACTGTCCATATCCGAGGACTCGGCTATTCGAATAGTTTGTTTACCCTCTGCAGAGGTAGCACGCTTTTCCCACACCCATCCGGTCACTCATCGTGTCAGCCACGTCCCGCCATACCAGGGGTATGCGAAGTTGAGTTCCCGGCCATAGTCTGTCCTTTGCTCATGCTAGTATAGGACCCTGCCTCTACGACACTTTCCATCGACACTTAAATCCTCAGAAACTAAGTGTGAGGACTCGTAGTTCTGTCCGGCGGACCCAAGGGAGCCCTTCAATCCTCTTTCTCCAATACACTCATACCGGCTTCCGGTAGACTTCACTTAAGAGGACCCAGGTCAGGGGGTAGGTCCTCAGGCCATCCCCTCATGGAACGAGGTTATCCTCGTTATTGAGGCATCCAGTACTAACACGAGCAAACTATATGACTACGCCCTTGCCCATATGTGGGTAAATGTGGTCGCACAGGTTATCGGCTGGTAGTCATAGTACAAAGACACAATGTGCATTTTTCATAAACATCACCATACTCCATTTCTCCACTTCCATACCGACATCTCGGCATACCATAATTCATCCAAAGATTTTCAAAGGCGTTTTGAATAAACAATGTTTTTCCCATCCTATAGTTTTATATAAACAAACTGATATTTCTACATAGAGTGTCACGATAGTTTTTCATAAACTTTTGAAAAGGTTTTCACAATCATTTCCAATTTCCATAGCAAAATACTTTTGACCAAAACTTGGGTGGATCGTAATCTCACCAAAAGATTTTTATAAAAGGCTTTTGAGTAAAAACAAATACATTTAGAAATTACTGCACACTACTAACACCTCTATATCGGGTGTCTCAATAATGTACTTGTATTTTGTAAAAGGGTTTTCAAAATCATAACTTTAGTGGCAAACACCACGTAAATCACTTATGCTTCTTATACGTAAAACATGTGAATCAAAATAGATGTATATAGATGCAAGCTCAGTGAAGTAGCTTGCCTGGTTTCAGCATAATGTCCCTGGACTTCTCCTTGTTGATCAATATAATAAAAAATCCCATCCTTCCTCGATCAATTCTCTCCAAATACCACTCCGGTAGCTTTATTATCTAGCGTCGCAAACAGAGAAATAAACAACAATCAATACACCAAACAAAACCACAAGTGGTACACAAACAAATAACAACCACAAGCATCAAACTAATCATTCAAGCAACCAACTAGGATCTACACTTACAAGGGCCTTATACTAATCAGTAGTCTAACACTTATACACAAGCTAGGGCCATAGATCTCAGAATTATCTTAGGCAAGGATGAGCAACTAACATCTTTATTTAAACAGGAAATACTTCAGACAAAAGTTAAGTCACCAATTAATCTCTACAAGCCAAAATACTTCACCACACACAACAACCACTCAATCCTCAAAAGGGAAAACAACTACTCACCTCTAGTTGACAAAAAGGTTACTACAAACATGCTTAGGGTTGAGAACCCTATTTTTCAATCAGAATGCAATGGAACCAGTGGGTGTTCCACTTTCATAACAAGGCATTAGGAGGTTAGATATCCTCTGGCTATAATAGGAAACTTACTAAAACAACAACACAACATAAGGCTACTCATGCTAGTGAGTCCTAAATAATCATAACTATAACCCCAACTAAACATGCCTTGCTAAGGACCAAATAATAGGTAGCAAGGGATGACATGCTACAATATTAGTAGCTATGAAATGCTACTGATGTTTAAGCAATATTTTCAAAAATCAAACCACCCAAGGAATTTCATCCTCAAACAAATCCTAAACACTAGGAATATTCTAGGAATTAACTACACTAGTAGTATTACTCTTAAATAAACATATGCAACACCAACTTTTCTAACATGCCAAAGATATGAGCTAACACACACATATCAGAGAGTACAACACCTATGCATGCTAGAAATTACAAATAAGACACTAATGCATTCTACAAAATTAAATAAACTATAAACAAGAATTAACAGAAAAAGCATTAAAACTAGTCATGCACACCAAAAATAATATATAGCTCTAAAAATCACACCAAGCTTGGATTAGGTACCCCTAATCCTACAGAAGGCCACACAATTGGATTCACATCAAAATCTGTCACCAAATAAATTACAAAAATCCTAGAAAGGCTCTCTGGTCATTTACCAAAGTGGATGCCATTTTATTTAGGAAGCTCATTTGCATAAGAGGCAAATTGCTACTTCTAGGTATCATTTAAAGCTTTCCAAATCAGTTGAGTTTGCACCAATAGCTATCATAGAAAAATAGTTATTGAGTTTTTGGTAAAAAGCAGTAGTTCTGGCTCACATTTTAATTCTCCAAAAATGTTTATCCAAAAGTGGATCTACCACTTGGATCTGGTTAGGAACATGCTAGGGTACCTCCATGATTTTTGGTTTGGTCAGGTCTAGTGTTTTCATATTTTATTTAGATTTAAACCAACAGGACAGTTTCTGTTAAGGCAGGAAATGAATTAGACTGCTAAAAAAAACGGAACGGGCCAGATCTACTCTGGCCGAGCTGCTGCTGGGCTGGGCCGGCCCAACACGGTGCTGGCTTCATCTCCTTTACAGGAACGCACTGGATACACAGCAAAGAACTCAGCAATGGCGTCGCACACGCACGGCTCACCTTGAGTTGCCGCAAGGCGATGGAAACGGTCGAGGAGGATGTCGAGAGCTTGGGTTTGACAGGGAGGGCAGCCGCTCTTGCTGGGAAGCTCCCAAACGACGGCGAGGTCGAGGACATCCCCGGCGGACACGAGACGACGACGGCGACTCCGGTGTTCCTAAAAACAAACGGAGATGTCCATGAGATAGCTCGCGACTAGGGAATCTCAGAGAAACGAAAATGGTAGGGAATGGAGCACGGAGGTGGTTGCAATCCTCTCGGGAAGGTTCCACGGGCAATGGTGAGGGCGAGCTCCTCCTCGCTCGCAGAGAGCGAGAGGAGGGCTGAGGCTTAGTGAGGTTGGGGAGGCAGAGCTGGGGGAGTGAAATGGCGAGGTGGTGGGTCGAGAGAGGGGATGTGGCCTTTTATCCACGAGGGAGGTGGTGCACGGTGGGAGAGGTGCACGGGGCGAGGGAGAGAGGTGGAGGCAGAGGAAAGACGTCGGGGTTTCCTTGTCTCCTCGTGGTGCACAGCGGCGAGCAGGGGAGCACGGCAACGTTGACGTGCAGGAGGTAGCACGGTGATGTGCAGGAGGGATCAAGGCAGCGTGTGGGAGGGAGGAACACGGTGGCGTGCGGGAGGCGGGGGTGCTGCAGGCCATGCCAGGGCACTGGAGCTGCTGCAGTCCCAGCGTATAGGAGAAGGGAGAGATGCTGCGGTGGTGGAGACGTGTTTCCCCTCTTGTCTCCCCCCCTATTTCTCTTCCTTGTTGGCCTCCTCTTTCCACCCTCATCTCTCTCTCTCTCTCGGCTACTTACTAGGGCATCCAAAGCTGGGGCTGAGTGGTGGCATACTAGGGTATAAGTTAGACAGGATTTCATCTTCCAAATCATACAGAACTCAATCAATTTGGATCACCCAAAATCTGTCCAGAAAAGTTCAGAAAAAAGGACTTAGCAAAAATTCCTAAGTGTTGAAACTGTTAAAACTTATGAAAAGTTCATGCTGCAATTTCCTAGCAAATGATATCCAATTGTGGAATTTTCAATTGGTCATTGATCACCATGTTTAAAGAATCCAGAAACATATTTTAAACAATTTTTTTAAAATGCGTAAGGCTAGGGAAACTTGATGAACATAAGGCATCGTTCTGTTTTTCACTGGTTTTTAAAACAAACAGTTTTCTGTCTTATTTTCTGGCCACAAAAACAAGCATGCATCTAATGGTTCCAAGACTCCAAAATTGAAACTAAGGACATGGGTTTGTAGTCCACACCTCAGAGAACAATGTCAAGCAGAAAACTCACTAAATTGGATATTTTGGCTAATTAAAATCATGGGCTAAAATCAGATAGTTGGAAAGGTTTTTCAGGAATTTCAATATGGACTAGCCTTAGAAATCCACATGAAATAATGGTGTTTTTGGATCACAAGTCTCAGAAATAAGTTTGGGGTGTGAGAGTGTCAAGATGATATTAAATACAGGAGGAAATGACCATTACTTTGATTAGGCCACAAAGTGGAGATGGATGAATAAGCAAACAACTTCCAAACCTTTCAAACTTGATTTCATAATAAAGATGATATGGAGTAGATGAGATCCACAAAGGTGCATTTCCAAATCTTCCAGGATTTAACCAAATGGGAAGGGCTTAGAGATGATAGGTGTTAACCTGAGGGATGAGGGGTTTTACTTGACAATCTTAGAGTTAAAATCATTTTGGATAGGGTGGACCAAGGTTCTAATGACTTGAGAACATCACCACACATAAGCATTCCAAGAAATTCAATACAAGCAAGTCACATACACACCATGATCAACAACACACACACAAGTCAGCACAATTCACACTACAAACATAAGGTCAAACAGAGCAATATAAAGGAAAACACAATCATTAGTGAAGTATTTCAAAAAGTTTTTGTTGGTTCTGAATTTTGGGTCTTGTGAAACTAAGTTTTTATTAGTTCCAAAATTTGGGATGTTACAGATCCTTCCCCCCTTAAAAATAAATCTCGTCCTCGAGATTTGCCCGGGGGTACAGGGGAGTACGAGGGAACGGGTTTTGGGCTGACTACACTTCCGAGGTCGATGCTTCTTCAGTGAGGTCGCTAGGTGATATCTCGACAATTTGATGCTGCAAGGCTTTCCTTGTTGATAATCTCCTCTGAGGAGCCCAAGTTCTTGATGATGGGGTGACTTGATGGTTGATGCCGATGAAGAGTCCTGGTTGGTTGTTTCTCGGTACTACAAGGCTAAGGCGGAAGGAACTAATTATTACCAGGTTCTTGTATACCTAATGCAGGTCTTCCCTCCTTAAAAAGGGGGTTTTGAGGGTTCAGACTGAAGGTCGCCTCTGGGGTGAACTTGGAGCTAGGCACCATTCTTCTTGAGTAGCATGCCGATCTTTTTCCTGGGTGTCACTCCTCGGTGTTTGGGGTTGGTGCAGATATCACTTCCTGATAGTTTCGCCTTACGAAGGTCGTAGATGGGGACGTGTTGCTCTCAGGATGCGTCGAGTTGGCGTACTCGACTCTCTCCGATTTTTTTTTTGTTAGAAGAAGGATGTTATAAGCTTCTAAGGGCGTCTGAACTTGCTTGGTGATTGATGTTGTCCACAGCAGGTGCTTCCGTCGTTTGATTCTTCTAGCCCTTCTTCAGCTGAGTAGAGGAGGAACTTCATTGTTGACTTCCTTGGTTCTTGAGCTTCACGCAGCTTTGGTAAGAATCTTAGGAAGTACAGTCTAGGGTATCGGGTTCCCAGAGGAGTCTAAAAATTAATTCAAGGATTCTAGAGGTAGGTGGTTTGGGGTGTGGATCGATGATTCCTATTAGTTAGTTGTATAAGAAGGTGGGTGTCTTTTAGGACATCGAATTGCCTTAGTCATACAAGAAGGATTTGTTAACAAGGTAGCTAGTCTTGTCATCAAACCACTTTTCATATTCCAGAGGCTGAGATGTACGGGATGATCTGACATTCTGTTTATTTGGATATGACACTCACTTGTTTGAGCATACAAAAGTGATTTGTTAACAAGTTCATGAGGCTTGTTACCAAACTACTTCTATATAACACGAACATTGGAATATCACACTATTTCTTGAGAGATTAAGAATAATAGATTCTGATATAAGAGTTTCCAAATACTCAATGATAGTCTGGTATATTTCTTCTTTGCCAACCTAAGAAATCTCTCTTCAATGTCTTTTTGTCGTAGTTCCTCCTTCTTGCGGTCTCTGAGCTCGAATATTCGTAGAAATCCTTATGCACTCCTTGAGTTCCTCTAGTTGCCAATCCGAAATGAGTCTCCTTATGTCCTCGATTCTTGTCAAGGTTTGCAGTCCTAGAAGATTAGTCGGTACTATTTAGGTCAGATGTTAATCTAAAGTCAGGTAAGATAAGTTAGTGTGGTATTCTTGTAATTTCACAATTTAATTTTGCGAGGTGAGGCTCGTGCCTTCACGAGGTTGGCATAAAATTGCAGCTTCCTTCGAGATCTTGACGCACTTGCTCCAGATGGTGCATGAATGACTTGCCGGTCAAGTTGTAAAAATCTCAGGCTATTTGGTTAAAGATCGGGGGTCTTTTGTATCTTGCGGAACGGTCAGTTCTCACGGGAGATGGTTTAGATGAGAGGGAAAACATCTTAGAAGATTTTCCTAAGCGGGTTTTTATTTGTAACAAGGTGCAACTATGGACAAGAGGTCAAGAATGGTTGACAAAAGGAGTTTTATAATAAGGAGAATTTTTTTTTGAAATTACTTTGTGCTGCCGACAAGGCGTGATTGTGAAACACACATGAAAAACATCACACCAACAGAGCACATACAAGCAAGAACTTCACAGACAAACAACACACAAGGTACATTTAGTACCATGGACGCCTAATACTCGTGGTAGTCGGGTAGTATAACTAAAGTTCCTATCATATGTTTTTCCTATGGGTCGTGGGTAAACATGGTTGATGAAGTCTTCATTTTGTCGCCTTAGGCTTCAGTTGGAAAAATTGAGATGGTCGAATCTGCACTTAAGTAGAATTGCTGACGTTGAGCGGAGGTCTTCGGAGGTCTCTTGCTTTGTTGATATCGATGACATTGGCATTTGCAGATCAATCACCTTGATGTTGAATGTTGAATATTCAAGATGGATGCTTCTTCTTGTAGGTGCTAGCTAATTAGGTCTCCTTTGGGTTCATCGTCAAGTATTTTTGAACAGGTAAGAGGGAGTAGAGAAATCCTTGGTAAATTTTAAAATAGAAGGGTAAGACTCAGAAAGTATTTGAGAAGGTGAGAAGAGTGGAAGTCATTTTCGGACTTCCCTAGATAAAGATATATTTTTGGTATTAACATATTTTTAACAAAATATTTTCTTTCCTAACTAACGTCCATGCTAACTAAGGTCTGTTACAGTCAGGATGGCTCTGATACCAAGTCTGTGAGGACCCCGGATTAGCTATCCGAGATACTCGTTATGTTTCCTGCAACAATCCCATGATCAGTCTGTTGTTGCACATAACTCGAATTGGCATCACAGGACATCCATAAATACCGAATAAATATACTTACGGGATTGAAGTCATAAGCTTCAACAGGTACTTGCAGCGGAAATCACCAAACAACGTGGAGCCCAAGTCATTCGCCTTAACCCTACAGGCAGCTGACTGGGAAGCGCCTAGTTCGCAAAGACGCCAGTGAACTCCTCTTCTTCGAACTGCTCCTCTTCAAAATCTGGCTAAGACAATAGCCGGGGACGAAACCAATATGAGTACATTTGATTGTACTCGCAAACTACCCCAACCTGAGCATGCACTAGTTTTGATAATCTTTCATAAAACCTTTATTTTTAGAAAAACATCTCTATACCTTTATTGAAAAAGGGAAGAGTAGATTTTTAATCTTGTTGACGACAAAACATTTTGGAAAGTCGTTTTCTCGCTATCTTTGTTGAAAAAGGTAAGAAGTTTTTTTAAACATTTTTCTCGAAAATAAACCTTTGTTTAAAATGGCAAGAAATCTCTTTTAAAACTTTTCCTCGAAGATCACCATCTTGTCCCTTTCTCCAAAACTTCTCCTTTTCCGAACATAGCCCCTTCAGGGTCACTCATTTTCCAGCAACCTCATACCAACTCATTGGTACAGTTGCATAAAACAATCTCCACTTCATTTTCCTTTCAAACTCAAAACTTTGTAAAACTTGCACATGGTCTTAGGACAGCCTCCCAACTGTCCATATCCGAGGACTCGGCTATTCGAATAGTTTGTTTACCCTCTGCAGAGGTAGCACGCTTTTCCCACACCCATCCGGTCACTCATCGTGTCAGCCACGTCCCGCCATACCAGGGGTATGCGAAGTTGAGTTCCCGGCCATAGCCTGTCCTTTGCTCATGCTAGTATAGGACCCTGCCTCTACGACACTTTCCATCGACACTTAAATCCTCAGAAACTAAGTGTGAGGACTCGTAGTTCTGTCCGGCGGACCCAAGGGAGCCCTTCAATCCTCTTTCTCCAATACACTCATACCGGCTTCCGGTAGACTTCACTTAAGAGGACCCAGGTCAGGGGTAGGTCCTCAGGCCATCCCCTCATGGAACGAGGTTATCCTCGTTATTGAGGCATCCAGTACTAACACGAGCAAACTATATGACTACGCCCTTGCCCATATGTGGGTAAATGTGGTCGCACAGGTTATCGGCTGGTAGTCATAGTACAAAGACACAATGTGCATTTTTCATAAACATCACCATACTCCATTTCTCCACTTCCATACCGACATCTCGGCATACCATAATTCATCCAAAGATTTTCAAAGGAGTTTTGAATAAACAATGTTTTTCCCATCCTATAGTTTTATATAAACAAACTGATATTTCTACATAGAGTGGCAAGATAGTTTTTCATAAACTTTTGAAAAGGTTTTCACAATCATTTCCAATTTCCATAGCAAAATACTTTTGACCAAAACTTGGGTGGATCGTAATCTCACCAAAAGATTTTTATAAAAGGCTTTTGAGTAAAAACAAATACATTTAGAAATTACCGCACACTACTAACACCTCTATATCGGGTGTCTCAATAATGTACTTGTATTTTGTAAAAGGGTTTTCAAAATCATAACTTTAGTGGCAAACACCACATAAATCACTTATGCTTCTTATACGTAAAACATGTGAATCAAAATAGATGTATATAGATGCAAGCTCAGTGAAGTAGCTTGCCTGGTTTCAGCATAATGTCCCTGGACTTCTCCTTGTTGATCAATATAATAAAAAATCCCATCCTTCCTCGATCAATTCTCTCCAAATACCACTCCGGTAGCGTTATTATCTAGCGTCGCAAACAGAGAAATAAACAACAATCAATACACCAAACAAAACCACAAGTGGTACACAAACAAATAACAACCACAAGCATCAAACTAATCATTCAAGCAACCAACTAGGATCTACACTTACAAGGGCCTTATACTAATCAGTAGTCTAACACTTATACACAAGCTAGGGCCATAGATCTCAGAATTATCTTAGGCAAGGATGAGCAACTAACATCTTTATTTAAACAGGAAATACTTCAGACAAAAGTTAAGTCACCAATTAATCTCTACAAGCCAAAATACTTCACCACACACAACAACCACTCAATCCTCAAAAGGGAAAACAACTACTCACCTCTAGTTGACAAAAAGGTTACTACAAACATGCTTAGGGTTGAGAACCCTATTTTTCAATCAGAATGCAATGGAACCAGTGGGTGTTCCACTTTCATAACAAGGCATTAGGAGGTTAGATATCCTCTGGCTATAATAGGAAACTTACTAAAACAACAACACAACATAAGGCTACTCATGCTAGTGAGTCCTAAATAATCATAACTATAACCCCAACTAAACATGCCTTGCTAAGGACCAAATAATAGGTAGCAAGGGATGACATGCTACAATATTAGTAGCTATGAAATGCTACTGATGTTTAAGCAATATTTTCAAAAATCAAACCACCCAAGGAATTTCATCCTCAAACAAATCCTAAACACTAGGAATATTCTAGGAATTAACTACACTAGTAGTATTACTCTTAAATAAACATATGCAACACCAACTTTTCTAACATGCCAAAGATATGAGCTAACACACACATATCAGAGAGTACAACACCTATGCATGCTAGAAATTACAAATAAGACACTAATGCATTCTACAAAATTAAATAAACTATAAACAAGAATTAACAGAAAAAGCATTAAAACTAGTCATGCACACCAAAAATAATATATAGCTCTAAAAATCACACCAAGCTTGGATTAGGTACCCCTAATCCTACAGAAGGCCACACAATTGGATTCACATCAAAATCTGTCACCAAATAAATTACAAAAATCCTAGAAAGGCTCTCTGGTCATTTACCAAAGTGGATGCCATTTTATTTAGGAAGCTCATTTGCATAAGAGGCAAATTGCTACTTCTAGGTATCATTTAAAGCTTTCCAAATCAGTTGAGTTTGCACCAATAGCTATCATAGAAAAATAGTTATTGAGTTTTTGGTAAAAAGCAGTAGTTCTGGCTCACATTTTAATTCTCCAAAAATGTTTATCCAAAAGTGGATCTACCACTTGGATCTGGTTAGGAACATGCTAGGGTACCTCCATGATTTTTGGTTTGGTCAGGTCTAGTGTTTTCATATTTTATTTAGATTTAAACCAACAGGACAGTTTCTGTTAAGGCAGGAAATGAATTAGACTGCTAAAAAAAACGGAACGGGCCAGATCTACTCTGGCCGAGCTGCTGCTGGGCTGGGCCGGCCCAACACGGTGCTGGCTTCATCTCCTTTACAGGAACGCACTGGATACACAGCAAAGAACTCAGCAATGGCGTCGCACACGCACGGCTCACCTTGAGTTGCCGCAGGGCGATGGAAACGGTCGAGGAGGATGTCGAGAGCTTGGGTTTGACAGGGAGGGCAGCCGCTCTTGCTGGGAAGCTCCCAAACGACGGCGAGGTCGAGGACATCCCCGGCGGACACGAGACGACGACGGCGACTCCGGTGTTCCTAAAAACAAACGGAGATGTCCATGAGATAGCTCGCGACTAGGGAATCTCAGAGAAACGAAAATGGTAGGGAATGGAGCACGGAGGTGGTTGCAATCCTCTCGGGAAGGTTCCACGGGCAATGGTGAGGGCGAGCTCCTCCTCGCTCGCAGAGAGCGAGAGGAGGGCTGAGGCTTAGTGAGGTGGGGGAGGCAGAGCTGGGGGAGTGAAATGGCGAGGTGGTGGGTCGAGAGAGGGGCTGTGGCCTTTTATCCACGAGGGAGGTGGTGCACGGTGGGAGAGGTGCACGGGGCGAGGGAGAGAGGTGGAGGCAGAGGAAAGACGTCGGGGTTTCCTTGTCTCCTCGTGGTGCACAGCGGCGAGCAGGGGAGCACGGCAACGTTGACGTGCAGGAGGTAGCACGGTGATGTGCAGGAGGGATCAAGGCAGCGTGTGGGAGGGAGGAACACGGTGGCGTGCGGGAGGCGGGGGTGCTGCAGGCCATGCCAGGGCACTGGAGCTGCTGCAGTCCCAGGCGTATAGGAGAAGGGAGAGATGTTGCGGTGGTGGAGACGTGTTTCCCCTCTTGTCTCCCCCCTATTTCTCTTCCTTGTCGGCCTCCTCTTTCCACCCTCATCTCTCTCTCTCTCTCGGCCACTTACTAGGGCATCCAAAGCTGGGGCTGAGTGGTGGCATACTAGGGTATAAGTTAGACAGGATTTCATCTTCCAAATCATACAGAACTCAATCAATTTGGATCACCCAAAATCTGTCCAGAAAAGTTCAGAAAAAAGGACTTAGCAAAAATTCCTAAGTGTTGAAACTGTTAAAACTTATGAAAAGTTCATGCTGCAATTTCCTAGCAAATGATATCCAATTGTGGAATTTTCAATTGGTCATTGATCACCATGTTTAAAGAATCCAGAAACATATTTTAAACAATTTTTTTAAAATGCGCAAGGCTAGGGAAACTTGATGAACATAAGGCATCGTTCTGTTTTTCACTGGTTTTTAAAACAAACAGTTTTCTGTCTTATTTTCTGGCCACAAAAACAAGCATGCATCTAATGGTTCCAAGACTCCAAAATTGAAACTAAGGACATGGGTTTGTAGTCCACACCTCAGAGAACAATGTCAAGCAGAAAACTCACTAAATTGGATATTTTGGCTAATTAAAATCATGGGCTAAAATCAGATAGTTGGAAAGGTTTTTCAGGAATTTCAATATGGACTAGCCTTAGAAATCCACATGAAATAATGGTGTTTTTGGATCACAAGTCTCAGAAATAAGTTTGGGGTGTGAGAGTGTCAAGATGATATTAAATACAGGAGGAAATGACCATTACTTTGATTAGGCCACAAAGTGGAGATGGATGAATAAGCAAACAACTTCCAAACCTTTCAAACTTGATTTCATAATAAAGATGATATGGAGTAGATGAGATCCACAAAGGTGCATTTCCAAATCTTCCAGGATTTAACCAAATGGGAAGGGCTTAGAGATGATAGGTGTTAACCTGAGGGATGAGGGGTTTTACTTGACAATCTTAGAGTTAAATCATTTTGGATAGGGTGGACCAAGGTTCTAATGACTTGAGAACATCACCACACATAAGCATTCCAAGAAATTCAATACAAGCAAGTCACATACACACCATGATCAACAACACACACACAAGTCAGCACAATTCACACTACAAACATAAGGTCAAACAGAGCAATATAAAGGAAAACACAATCATTAGTGAAGTATTTCAAAAAGTTTTTGTTGGTTCTGAATTTTGGGTCTTGTGAAACTAAGTTTTTATTAGTTCCAAAATTTGGGATGTTACAGGCGCCAGAAAACAGCTGGTGCCTGGTTGACAGGAGAGTATTTGAGGATGATGATGATGGTGATGATGAGTACTTCCCCGGCAACGGCGCCAGAAAACAGCTTGATGGCTACGTGTTGGTGAACCCCAAGAGGAAGGTTATGATGTAGACAGCAGAAGTTTCCCCTTGAGAAATCTACCCAAGGTTTAATCGGACCAGTAGGACTTGACGATCTATCGGAAGGTTGTTGATGTTGACTCCCCCTGGTGCTAGGGAGCTTGCACCAACGTGGAATCTGCACAGACACAAACCAGAACTTTGCCCAACACGAAACAGAGACGTTGTCAATCTCTCCGGTCTTGCAGAAACAAAGAGTTAAACGTATGGTGTGGAAAACAGCAGGAAACACAGCAAGTAACAGGAAACAGATGATTGCAGCAGGTTGTGTAAACAGTATGAGGAAATTGGACCAGGGTCCACAGTTCACTAGTGGTGTCTCTCTCAGAACAGATAACTAGCATGTTGGGTAAACAAATTACAGCTGGGCAATTGACAAATAGAGAGGGCATAACAATGCAATACATGCCAAGATGTCTACTATGAAATCTAGTTGGGCATTACAACAAAGTACATAGACCGTTATTCCAACCGCATCTATGCCTAAATAATCCACCTTCAAGGCAGCATCCACATCCTGTTCAGTATTAAGTTGCTAACAACAGATTATTGCATGAAGTAAAGTGTGTAATGTAATCAATACAAGTGCCCTTGGACACTGCACCAATGTTTTATCCCTAGTAGCAACAGCACATCTACCATCTTAGACCTTCTGTCACTGATCCAGATATCTAGAGACTGAACCCACTATCGAGCATAAATACCCCCTCTTGGAGTCACAAGCATCTACTTGGCCAAAGCATCTACTAGCAACGGAGAGCATGCAAGATCAAGAGCACATAGATAAACAACTTGAATAAACATGGTATCAATATTCATCGGATCCCAGCAAACACAACATCTAGCATTACAATAAGATGATCTTGATCATGTTAGGCAGCTCACAAGATCTAAACATGGAAGCACAAGGTAGAGAGACAACCATCTAGCTACTGCTATGGACCCGTAGTCCAGGGGTGGACTACTCACGCATCACTCCGGAGGCAGGCATGGGGATGTAGAGCCCTCCGGTGATGATCTCCCCTCCGGCAGGGTGCCGGGAAGAGCTTCAGAACTCCTCCGATCTGAGATTGATGATGACGGCCGCGATGGAACTTTTCGTGGAATATGATCGACCGTAATAGGGTTTTCGCGTCGCGGAGAATATATAGGCGAAGAGGCGGCGTCGGTGGCCGAGGGAGGCCACCACGCCATAGGGGGCGCGGGCCCACCCTGGGTCGCGCCCTAGTGTGGCGTGGCCCCCTGGTGGGTCTGCTCCGACTCCCCTTTGGACTCCGTGATCTCCTCGTGATATTATTGACGATGTCTTTTGTTTCGTCCAATTCCGAGAATATTTCCTTAATAGATTTTCTGAAACCAAAAACAGCAGAAAACAGGGAACTGGCACTGTGGCATCTTGTTAATAGGTTAGTCCCAGAAAATGCATAAAAATGATATAAAGTATAACCAAAACATGTAGCAATTGATATAATATCAGCATGGAACATCAAAAATTATAGATACATTTGAGACGTATCAAGAGAGTGCAAAGAATAGAGAAAGATGGGGGCTGGAAGCAGGTCAATCGGCGGCGCCGTACCTCGGCATGGCTTGCTCATCTCCATCTTTGTAGCGGCGGCGACGCGGAGCACCGGCGCGAGCGGCAGCGATGACTGCCCCGCTTGTGGGGCGCTTGTCGCCGTGGAAGAGAAGAGGCGGGATGGGCGGAGGAGGGTGGCGGCGGCAGCCAAAAGGGCGAGACGCGGGTGTGGGAAGGCGTCTAGGGTTTTCACCGAGATGTTGGGCTATTTGTACGACGCGGTGAAAAAATTGTACGGTCGTGATTCGCTGTAAGTCCTTCGATCCGACGGTCGAAATGTGCTAAGCTCTGAGCAAGCCCCTTGGGGTATCCCCATTTACCTCTTTATTTAGATGGCGCTAGCATGGACGGATGGTATCTTCTATATCTAAATAGGAGCAACCCACTACAAGATTTCTCTAAACATGCAAGCTATACACATCAGCAAGCCTCTTATTGGTCCACATCATCTAGCAATTTCCTTGAGCCAAGTCATCCGATTGCCTTTTTTTTACTTGCACGTCTTCGATCGTTGCTAGAGCACTACGTTAGCATATGGAAATGCTCGATGTGTCCGATTATTTTCCCTGTGTGGTGATACGGTTCGTCTCCCACTGTCCCTTCCTACTTTCACTTCTCCGCCTCCCTCGCTTTGTAACTGATGAAGGAGTGAATGCTGCCCACTAGCTCCAGGCCTATTTCTTCCATCGTCCACTGAATCGGTTCTCTGTTCGTCAACTTCATTGTGTCCTGCATCGACGCCATATTCTCCATTCATGCTTCCTGGGCCGTCGTCGCTCATCACTTGACGCACGCCCGGTCGCCGGACCGCAACTCACAGTAGCGTGCGCCCAATCATCCCAGTGCCGTCATCGCGTGGTCTGTGTAGGTAAGGACAAATCGTTCTCCACCACGACCATCCCCACTGACTGGTTCCTGAATCAAGCCGTGACCCACCAAGGGACTGCATATTTGAGCAAAGGCCTCAGTTCCCATCTAGATTTCCTGAAGCACCCGCGGGAGGAGTTCCACCCCATGTTTTTTTAGATAAGGGGGTGCGGATCCCCGGCATCTGCATCAAAAAGATGCACACAGCCATCCGCAATTATTTAAACATCTAATTTAACAAGTTTTACAATTCATGGATCACATAAGGTGGCTACAAAGATCAGCCACTCAAATAGAAGTGTACTAAGCATCAATTTTTCTAGGAAGAAGCCACCCAGCCCGACTGAAGATAGCCCGCACGACTGTCAACATACGGGTACATCCGGCATCCATAAGACCACGTTGATCCACCGGTAGCATGAATGACCATGAATGGATCCAGTAGCATGCCTTGTGAATAACCTGCAAGTAATGAATAGAATTTGTTTTGTTAAAGACAATATCATTTCTACAATTCCAAAGCGCCCACAAAATGGCCGCTACACCAATTCGAATGCGAGCCTTTGTCACTCTATCTATCCCATTCAACCAGCTCTCAAACAAGTTCGCAATACTAGCAGAGGGTAGACATTAAAAGTAAAGTGCACTAATCACCAAATGTCTCTAGCAAAAGTACATTTTATAAATAGATGCTCAGCAGACTCATCCGCATCACAGAAAATGCATTTCTTGCATCCTATCCACTGCCGTTTAGCCAAATTATCTTTTGTCAATAATTCCTTTCTATTAAGAAACCATAGAAAGATTTTAATCTTTAATGGTATCTTCAATTTCCATAGGTATTTACGCAGGGACCTAGTATGACCATTTAAAAGATCTTCGTAATAGGATTTTACCGTAAAAACTCCATTATTAGTAAGAGACCATGTAAATTTATCAGGGTCATCTGTTAGTTATTCGCATCAATCTCTCTATTAGATGAAACCATTCTGATCTCCTTTGCCCTAGTAATGCCCGTCTAAAAGGGAGATTAATAGGAACCACCCCAATAACATCAGCCACCGTGCTGTGTTTATTCGAGCAATGGCATACAGCGACGGATATTCATTTTGCAGCGACGCCGGCCCTAGCCAGGCATCCTCCCAAAACTGAACCTGCTCGCCTTTCCCAATTAGAAATCTACCACGCTGGATGAACTCATCTTTTACCTTCATAATTCCTTTCCAAAAAGGTGAGTCAAAAGGTTTAGCCTGAACTTGAGATAACGCCTTATCCCCCAAATATTTATTGACTAAAATTTCTTTCCATACTCCCTCTTCGTTTAATAATTTATAAAGCCACTTACTCAATAGGCATTTATTTTTAATCTCCAAAACCGCAATTCCCAAACCTCCTTGATCTTTTGGCCTACATACTATATTCCACTTCGTGAGTCTATACTTTCTTTTAGTTGATCACTTTGCCAAAAAAAAACGGGAACGGTAATAATCTAATCTTTTCCGAACCCCTTTAGGTATTTCAAAAAAGGAGAGTAGAAACATAGGCAAACTTGTTAGAACCGAATTTATTAACACAAGACGGTCCCGTAAGACAACATCTTGGCTACCCAAGCTGCCAATTTCTTCTCAAACCGATCTTCAACTATTTTCCACTCTTTGTTCAATAGTTTACGGTGGTGAATCGGAATTCCCAAGTATCTAAATGGAAGCGATCCTAGTTCACAACCGAAAATACGGCGGTACTCCTCCTAATCATCTTTAGCTTTCCCAAAGCAATACAGTTCGCTCTTATGAAAATTAATTTTCAACCCTGATAGTTGTTCAAAAAAGGCCAGTATCAATTTCATGTTCACGGCCTTCGCAATGTCGTGCTCAAGAAATAAAATCGTATCGTCTGCATATTGGAGGATTGACACCCCACCCTCAACTAGATGCGGTACAAGACCCCCCACTTGGCCATCCTCCTTTGCACGAGAAATTAAGATAGCCAACATATCTACCACTAGGTTAAAAAGTAAAGGGGACAACGGATCCCTTGTCGCAGTCCTTTGAGGGTTTGGAAGTAATGACCGATATCATCATTAACACGAATTCCAACACTCCCTTCCTAGACAAACCTCGCAACCCATGCACACCATTGCGGTGCAAACCCTTTCATTCTTAAAGTCTGTTGTAAGAAGGACCAATTAACCTTATCATACGCCTTCTCGAAATCAATTTTAAAGAGAACCCCATCCAATTTTTTCCTATGCATTTCGTGTATCGTTTCGTGTAAAACAACCACCCCCTCAAGAATATTACGTCCGGGGATAAACGTTGTTTGAGTTGGACGAATTACCCTACTCGCAATAGAGGTGACTCTGTTCGAACCAACTTTTGTGAAAATTTTGAAACTAACATTCAATAAACATGGGCCGATATTGCTCAATTCGGTAGCATCCTCCTTTTTAGGTAGCAAGGTGATTATACCAAAGTTTAGTTTAAATAGAGGCAAGTTTCCCATACGCAATTGGGTAAACATTGCCATTAGATCAACTTTGATAATATGCCAACATTTCTGATAAAACTCCGCGGGAAACCCATCCGGTCCTGGGGCTTTATTATGTTCCATTTGTTTAATCGCCTCAAACACTTCTTTCTCTGAAAAGTCCTGAGTCAAAATTGCATTTTCCTCTTGGGATATTTGGGGCATATCATGCGTTACCTCCTCATCAAGATCAAAATTGTTTTTGGCCGGCGCCCCAAACAATTTTTTGTAGTATTCGGAGATACAAGTCTTTAAGTTTTCATGTCCAACTATTGTACCTTCATCTTGCTCTAGTTGAAGGATTTTCTTTTTCCTATGTTTTCCATTTGCAATTATGTGAAAGTATCTCGTATTACTTCCATTTTCCTGAATATATTTGACTTTTGCTCTTTGTGCCCATTTAGATTCCTCGTCACGTCTTAATTTTGCCAAGCTATCATCGGCCTCCCTCTTAGCAGCCCGTTCGGCTACCGTCAAGGGGGTAGTCTCAGCTTTAATGTCTAGCTCATTAATTAACAAAATCAATTTATCTCTCAATTTTTTATATTCTCCACTCAAGTTTTTGGCCCAGCCCCTATGAAATTGGCGCAAATGTCTTATCTTATTTTGCCATCGTTCGACAGGTGTATTGCCCGTTTGGAGCGCATGCCACTCCCGAGCAATCATGTCGTAGAAGCCATCTTGCCGAAACCAAGAAAGTTCAAACGACAATTTACTATAATTACCCACGAAAGCCTGATCCCCTGTATCTAACAACAGCGGCGTATGATCTGACCCTGCTCGGTTTAGAGCCTGAACCGTGACTAGTGGAAATTTATTCTCCCAATCAACAGTAGCTAAAAAATGATCCAACTTCTCATAAGTTGGTGTATCTCGTCTACTCACCCAAGTGTACTGCCGTCCAGACATTTTCAAGTCTTTCAAACTTAAGCTTTCAATTATAGCATTGAAAATAGAAGGCCACCTAGCGTTAAAATTAGAATTATTTTTCTCGTCTTGTCTCCTGATTATATTAAAATCCCCCCCCCCCCCACCAACATTGGGAGTGTCTCCCCTTCGCAAATTCTCACCAATTCCGCTAAAAACTCCGGCTTTTTATCATCTTGAGCCGCACCGTATACCACTACCAACGCCCAATGGAACCCATCTGTTTTCGTTGTCAGGTGTAACTTAACGCAAAAGTCACCTGAGACCACATTTTGAACTGCCACCGTAGCATTGTTAAAACCTAACAACATACCACCCGACCTCCCGTGTGGAGGTATGCAGTACCAAGTAAAATCCAAGCCCGCAGCCAAAAAATTAAGAAAAGGTGTTGCGAATGAAGATCTGCCTGTCTCGATAATGCCCATAAAATCAAGCTTATGTTCCCTAACAAACTCATTAACCGCCAAGTGCTTTGCAGTGTCCCCAAACCCATCAGAATTCCAAATTATACCTTTCATCTCAGTGTTTGGAAAGTTTGCTTAATCTAACTCTCCTCCTAGCCGCACGCTTAGAGTATTTGTGTTTTTTACCCCTAAGTTTTATTGATGCCAATATCTCGTTAAGATCCGCATGATCATCCGAAACCTCAGCCTCATCATCTTCAAGATCCTCGCAAAGGTTGATGTCTCTTTTTAAAACCAAACTAGACTCCGACTCCTCAGAAACCGGAGGTAGAGAATTTTTAAGAAAAATGACCTCCCTCTCTTTTTCTAACTCCAAAATACCCAGAATTGAAGAACCTACTTGCTCCTCATTTTTTCCTAGAGAAATGCCCAACCTATCCGCTCTACGCTTAATTTCAGAACTAGATAAAGAGCATAATGAAAACTTGGAATGTAAATTGGTACCTGTTGAGGAGTCGCACCTCTTGCGTGAAGTAAGATCCATCGCACGCTCAAGTTGAGGAAGAACGACATTTTGCTGCTCCCTCAATCTCTGGCTTGATCTCACGTCCACCTCATACATCCCCCCAAACGCCATCATATCATTCTCCGATGGTCTTGCCTCTCGAGCGCTTGCAGCCTCTGTAACGATCATATGCCCGCATGACTGAGGTTGCGAAGCCGCCGTATGGCCAAGGCGATCCAGGTACAGGCCCCCATCAACCTCCAGCGGTGAAACCGGTGATATTGATCTGATAAGGGTTGTCAAAAGCTGAGAAGTGCCATTATCCGCAAAGCCCTCCTCCGACCCCTTGCCATGATCGGAACCAGCATCACCACGCGTCACACTAACCATCTCTCCGCGTCCGATAGAACTGACCGATCGCCGTCGCGGCCACAAGAAATGACCGCACCATCGCATCCGCTAAAAGCACCAGCAGCGGAAGATACCGGCTCGGCCACCACGCCAACGCTCTTGCTGCATTCAGAGTAATCGCGTTCATCGGAGTCACTTCCGCAATCGTGACCATCAGCAATCAAACCATCACAGGGGTTGCTCTGAATCAGCGAGAAAAGCTCCTGTTTAGCAGCATTTAATTGCTTCTGAACAGTAGGGGAGAAGACAACACCCGACACCGTTTCTTGCATGGAACCTAGAGCCGCAGCACCCATGTTGTCCTTCCCACCTGAATCATTTGTGAACTCATCCGTGACCATATCATCAGTGGTTTTGTTCTCCTTCTCCCTCTCAGCCGTCTTTCGATTATTCGACTCCTCGTTAGCACTATCCTCCTCATCATCACTCGGCGGTGGTGACCTTGGATCATCATTCTCTTTATCACCAACATCAACTGGATGCTCTACTTTAAACTTCAACCGATAAAAACCCATCCTTTATAAAAAATTGTCCAACTAGCTGGAATAAGAGTGTAGTCAACACAACCCACGAGAATACGCAGCACCCCGTGTTTGCGAGTAAATTTCATATCAACTTTGATTGTTTTCCCGAACAAAGAACCCAAGCTCCAAAGGGAAAGAAAGTCCCATGTAGTCTTGGGAGGAATACCATACACTCGAATCCATTTTTGTGGTAACATCTCCATTGGTTCCACCGTAGCAACCCAAGGAACCACTGTAATCTCACACTTGTTATTGGGCACCCTACACGCCCCAAAAATAGCAAGCCTTTCAAGTTCACTCTTAGAAGGAAACGACACTTTGAAAACATTATGTCCAACTTGTTGGACATCCCAATGGAACTGTTCCCAAGGTACCAACCGCTGCAGTTGAGTCACAATTTGAGGAATTGAGAGCTCACCGCTAGTGACCGTCAACATAGCCATACGAGCATTGTCAATCTTTGGTTTATAAGTATCGGATGTTGGCTGCTCATAAAACATTAGGCCCTCATTTATCAAGCCGTGCACAATCACTTGTGGTTTAGGCGCAGTCAGCAAGGGGCACACCTCCGGCGCATGTTCCTTGCTTTCACAAATATCACACACTTCAACTGAGCACTCCTTTCCATGGTGTCCAGGTCCATCACACCGATAACAACGCGTTTTATAACCTGTTTTTGCCTTCTTAGCTGCGGTAACATCAGACCCACCCTGTCCAAAAGCTCCACCACGAGGACGATCCCCCCGGTCTGCTGTGTTTTTGAAACCACATGCGGTGAGGTCGCATTCCCCCACCGGTGTGGCACCCTTAGCCAGTAATTCAGCCGCCGACGCCGTCGGTCCAGTCTGTGTCGCAACAACAGATGGTGTAGCAGCATTCCCCTGCGCTGCAGCAACCGCAGGAGTTCTAAGGGCCTCCGCAACCTGGCTCACGATCTTAGCTAGAACCTCCTCGGACAGGCCTGAGGGAGTGGCATTCGCACCTGCATATCCCCCTCTCTTGTTACCACGTGGCTGTGTTGATCTTCCTCCATTATCCCCACGAAACTGATAAGGACGATTGTAACTGTACTGCCGCTGCTGCTGTCCGCCATTAGCAAAACCCGAGCCCGCATTGTAGCTACCAAAGTTCGCCTGAAAACCTTGTTGCCGATACTCATTGTTACCAGCCGTACCACTAGCCCCACCGACCTCAAAATTGCTCTGCCACTGTTCCCTTTGACCTGCAGCTCCGTTCGATCCACCCGCCCGCGCCCCCCCACCGCACCACCACGGAACGGAGGGCCGTTTCCGCCATAGCCCCGACCGGCGTTGAAGCCGCCAAAGCCACGAGCCGGAGGAATACCACGCCCGTCACCAGCGCCGCCTTGACCTCCGCCATTGTTCGCCATCACGATAGCACGATCGCTCGGCGGCTGAGTAGAAGAGGCTGGTTTGATAAACCCTAAACTCGAGCATAGACCGAGCCTTTGTTTCAGATTAATTCGACCACACGGCTCACCCGGTGCACGAGCATGTTGGGCCGCAAACCCTCCCGGGCAACTCCTTCGCTTACCAAAACAAAAACCAGCAAGTCGGCCCGCATGGCCTGTTCGAGTTTTTTTAGAATTTGAATTCACGGATCCGCAATTTTCGTTACTCGTCACCGACGCCGGCGACGCATCACCGGCGTGGCTACGTTGACGACGTGGAACCAGTTTCCAGCCTCCTGCGCCATCATCGATCGACACCGATGGAGCCAGCACCGGCAGCTTGAGCTGAACCGACCTTCCGTACGGCAAGCCCGCGTCCTACCTCCAGATACCTTAGTATCTGGGGTCACACGCACCTTCTCCGGCGAGAACGAGTGCATCACAAGAGCAGCGTACCTTTGGGCTTGCCGCCTGACGATTCGCTTCTCCTCCCTCGAGCGACGATCGGCCATGGAAGTCATCACCTCCGGTGTTGGCGATCGACATAGATACCTGAACGTACCTGAGTCGCCAATCTCGCCCTCCTCGCGATCCACGCCTTCGCCCTCCGCGCAATCTTCTTCCTCACCGGTAGACGATTCCTGGCCATCACCGTCGAAGTCGTCGGCCAACGCCCAGAATCGCCCGTGGTTCGCCTCCAACGGGTCTCCGCAAGTTACGGAGCCCATCCCTTCCAGTTTTCCTTCCACCCCATGTACATGGTGAGCTCACTGCTACCTCTTTTGTTTAAAATCAGACCGGATTCATGTGGCCTTTTATGCTTTGGTTGTCCTCGACGAAATTGATGGTTCATGTTGGTTACACAGAAGGAGCTGTAGCTGCTGCCTACTGGCCCGACGAAATTTATGGTACATGTTGGTTAGACTGAAGGTCCTCACTCCTCTCTGCCATCAATTGTGCTTCCTCTCCTTGGATGTGCCACCACAAGGTTGAGTTTTCTTAATCATACCCGATAGCGCTAATGTTCGCAACTCTTCCTTCTTGAGCAGGGTAAAGGAGTTGTGCACATGTCAATTGTCTGTAAGTGCCATCCTTGGCCTTAAATCTTAATTTCTAGACTTTCCCAAAAATGTTACTCCGTACGATATTTTATTGTGACAGATCTGCTGGAAAGCTCGGAAATAGTAGCTATTCCTAATAGAAAGAGCTTCCTAGATGGCTAGATGCAAATTCACTATTTTTTTATCAGTTTGCCGAGGACCAGCAGCAATTATTCTTCGGATCAATGGAATCTCAAATAGTAGTTACATTTTTTATATTGTGCTGAACACAGTAATACATTGTGAGAAGACAATTGTTCAGTCTTACATTTATTGATCCTTTGGCTTCTAGCAACCGATCCATTCCATGAATCCTATTTCTTGCAGCTTGAAGAATCAACACTGTAATGTATTGCTCATAGACTAATGGTCAGTTAGATAATAGTAGCAGCGGTTATAAGAATTCACTTCCCATTCATTCATTATATAATACTCCCTCCATTCCTGAATGTAGTGTGTATAGTTTTCTACACGAATATTAAGATGTGGGTATTTGCCATGCGGTGTACTCATTTTTTTTTGGAAAAAATTGGGAGATATGAGTTCCTAATAGACACAAATTGAAAAAAATACACCCTATAAATTAGGATTCATTTTTGGATGGGTAAAATTGTCCATACATCTCATTATACTATACATTTTAGAATTTTTCTGAAAAAACTATACACCTTACATCAAAAAACGGAGGGAGTATTTATTTAATGGATCTGGAAAATAAATACCAACTCTTATGTGTGCAGGGTTTCTTGCAACTTGAAGATTCAAGATTGTGAGGTATTGGTTCTTAGACTAATTGTGCGGCTGCTATAACAGTTCACCTCTCATTCATTAATTATGCAATATTAATTTCATGGATCAGAAAAATAAACATCAAATCTTTTTTTTTGTAGGATCGTATGCTTTAGTCATGGCGCTGCCTCAATGCAAATATTACAGATGAACACAGAACATGCATAACGCCAGTTAGCTTCGGTCCCAGCAAAAGATAATTCCTTCTTCGCACATAGCAAATAGCAATTCTCCCTTCTCTTTTTTCCTTCATGAAGTATGTAACCACTACAAAGTTACAAAATCATAGGACATCCTCATTTACATCCAGAAAATATTCATGTCGAGTGTTTGCCAAAGAGTTAGGCGGTGATTATTCAATTCTTATATGGATTTTCACACAAGCTGTAGTTAAAATAACTTATAGACCTATAGCACCTATTAATTTGAATTTTTCATCAAATGTTCCGCAGCAACGCGCGGGGAATTATCTAGTTGACATAACTCCTCATGGCACAATTGTTGATAGCGTGTTTGTTCTAACCTCGACAACTTTCAACCTTAATTAAGCTCTTTGTGTTTGCGTTCTTTTTGTAAGAAAAACATTATAGAGACACCACACACATTAGGGGATGATGATATTGCCGGTACCTTTTGAATGCACAGAACACATATGGTCATATTTTGAGATGAAAATTTATGAATGCCCGAGAAACAACATAACCAATGTCCATGATTTATTTCGCATTTTTTGGAAACTCGAAAATAGGACTTCCGGTAATGGGGTGCGGGCGCAACTAGTTGCGGAATATTCGCTCTCAACTTTCAACCTTAATTAAGCCCTATGTGTTTGCGTTCTTTTTTTAAGAAAAACATTATATAGACACCACACACATTACTACATTAGGGGATGATGATATTGTCGGTACCTTTTGAATAGCAAAGATGGACATGACATGATTGTGAGAGCTGTCCTCGTCAATCATAAAGAGCACCATCCTGATGGCTGGTTAGTGGTTACATCAAATGGTTGCGATGATCATTTGCCAAGCATGCATATGGTATGGGCCTTTTGCTGGTCAGCACAAACTCCATATGGGTATTAGAGAATACGTTCTCGAAGGTTTCAACGCCCAACTCAAGGCCCAGTAGCAGCTTCAGTGCACAATTTGTTTTTTTATTGTGCTCCGAATCCTAATCCCGTTGTACCATATATGGAGTCCTACCGGAATAAGGCATGTCTACAACTCTGTTTCGTGTCCGCCAAGAAAGAGATTTATTTGCCCCCCATATATAGTTAGAGGTAGTCATAGAATAGATCATGAGAACAGAGAGAGGGTTCCACCAGATTGATAGCACGTAGAAGGGTTTGTCCTCTCGTGCATTGTAATACTCCTCCCGATTATAGTGATACGCCTTCGTGCGTTCCGTGGATTTTTTCCGCAAGGGGTTTCCACGTAAAAATATGTGTTCTTGTTATTCATTTGATCTACATTTGCTGCGCTATTTTATAACAAGTGGTATCAGAGCCGAAGGTTTCATCTTCGATCCGCTGCGCTCCCGGGGCAGCACCATCGTAGCGTTCGATTGGATCAACAGCCGATCGCGGCATCATGCAGCTATGCCAAAATCAAGCAGCGTTTGAGATCAGATCCGAGATTAAGAGTTCGCAGCTTTTGTCGGCATCCCGTGCGCCGTTTTGACGATCCGCCCGTCTGCAGTGGGTCGGTCACGTCTTCGATTCTGGTACTATTTCCGTTCCACCTATGTATCCTGTTTTCTAGTCGGTACTAATTCCGTGGCAGGAGCTACTCGTGGATCAGCGTGAGTTACCGGATCGGTTTAGAGTTTGGTTTGGTTTATACGTAAGTTACCTGAGTACCAGATCCATCCAAAGATCAAGTTCCTAGGCAAGAAATCAAGGATCAAAGGAATCAGCTTCTGCTATCTCACGTGGCTGCATGTACACGTGAAGACTAAACAATTCTTTGATCTTCTTTTTGCTATGTCCACTCCAGCCATCTACCAGGTGCTTTATCTCATTTGTTTGCTCTGCAATTTAATTCTGCAAAGAATATTTTTGGGCTTGTACTACTTTATGCACAGATTGTCTGCTCATGACTTTCATGAAGTATGATCATCCGTTGTTGGACTGTGACAAAAGTTTTACCCTATGGCAAGTTAAGATGCGAGCGTTGTTTGGCGCAGGCCGATTATGAGATACACCGGTTAGTTTTCTGTTCAAGGTGGAGCTTATTGGATTATAGCCTTTTGGGAGATTTTATGGATGCAAATTTAAGGTATTATATTGCTGCAATTATTTGAAGAACACAATTCAGTTATCAGATTTTTTTTATGGAGGAGGTAATTATTTAAGCCTGTTGGTAGCCAGCATATACTCTTTGCTCTCCAAATTTTGCTGTTATGCATGTGAAGATTTTATTCAGTTCGTGATGATGATCAGTTATGGTGCAAGGAGATTTGTTTTCTGCTAGATACTACAACATTTAGTACTGATAAGATTTCAGTACAATTTAGTTGTCTTTGCTCTTTCATGAGGGGTCTACTGCAGAGTTGATACTCCGTTGCATGTTGAGAAGGTTCCACCCGACAGTTGTTCTATATGGACAGTTTTCACCATGTTATGGATTCTTCATTAACCGTCGACAGTTTTGGTGTACGAGATGCCATACGTACCATATGCTCTTGCATGCGTATTGTTTGCCGAGGTTTGTGCTATTTGTTTCGTAGCACGTTCAGATTCTATGATATGAGTTCTTCACAATGCGATGTGCAACAAGATGTTGCACTATTGAGCTATGCGCTCGTTCATGCACCACAGGAGAAATGATGACTTATGTCATTTGATTGATGATTAAGCATTTTCAGTTTTGGAGGTTAGTGGCACAGACTCAGACTTTTATTGGGTTTTATGAGAGATCCAAGTTTCGCTCGTCTGCTTTGTTGACAGCTGTGTTGTTTTCTGGACGACCTACTGTTGATTTGCTCAATATGACTTCATGAGAAGTTTATTAGTCATATGGACGTTTAAAGACACAAGGTTTACTTGTGCTGACTTTAATTGAGAAGTTGATGCTATCTATGACTGTTATAGAAGATTCATCTCAATGTGGAGTGTTGTTTTGTTGTGCTCCGAATCCTAATCCCGTTGTACCATATATGGAGTCCTACCGGAATAAGGCATGTCTATAACTCTGTTTCGTGTCCGCCAAGAAAGAGAGTTGCTTGCCCCCCATATATAGTTAGAGGTAGTCATAGAATAGATCGTGAGAACAGAGAGAGAGTTCCACCAGATTGATAGCACGTAGAAAGGTTTGTCCTCTCGTGCATTGTAATACTCCTCCCGATTATAGTGATACGCCTTTGTGCATTCCGTGGTTTTTTCCGCAAGGGTTTTCCACGTAAAAATCTGTATTCTTGTTTTTCGTTTGATCTACTTTTGTTGCGCTATTTTATAACACAATTTCAGTGCTGCAAAGGTTTCAACATGCGCATTTATAGTTGCACCATCCGATATTTCGAAGCTTATTTGTTAGTACAAGAGTGAAGATTTTTGGCTCCCGGGTTCCAGTGCTCCCTCCTATACATTGGCGGAGCTCAGTGCACGCCAACCTAGGCCATGGCCCGCCCAGCCCAAACAAAAACACTGAAAAAATAGCGAAAATTTGGCCCACGAAAGAAAAAAAATAGTGATCTTTATTGGGCTGGCTCGCCGAACATTGTGGCTGGAGCTCCGCCAGTGCTCCTATATATAAATTTTGGTTTCAAAAAATACTGAAAATAAATGTGGAGAGAGTCAATGATATATCCCATGAACGTGCAAGATATCAACTTCAAATACGTTGTATTTTGAGCTACACAAAAATCACAAAAGTGTGGATCTAAGTATGCATATTTTCAAATCTCTAAATCTTATCAGATTTGTTATTTTTGTGTAGCTCAAATATAAGGTATCTCACATTGCAAATTAACACGTTCATGGGATATATCATTAGGTACATCCCTATTTTTTCAGATTTTTTTGTGACCCACAAATATGATTTTCAAATTTTTTTAGGTGGGCAGGAGCACTGGTGTCCAGGAGAAAAAAAAAAGACAATTTCCGGTACAACCAGGTACAGTTCTACAGATATATAAACGGCGTCAGCCGGCTGTAGCTACATGTGTACGACCCGCGCAGGTTGATTAGCGAGACGTCGCTTTCGAGTTCTTTCCACTAACATGCTACCTCGTGAGTCGTGACTACGGAGTAGTACAACTTTTGTCCTGCTCTTGGTTAGCTAGCTTGTCCAGGTTCGTTGCATGCTGTTGTCCTGTCATGCATGCATGGTAGATTAGCTCCTACACTATAAAACACAAGATAATGTACACAGATACTACTGTCATATTTTTTGCAGCTACATCGTTTTGTAACATTGGGAAGACTCGATATTTTCCTCCCGGAAGGCAGTGGGAAGACTCGATATTTTCCACCCGGAAGGCCGGAATGAGCGCAACGAGCGCGGAGCGTGACGGAGTAGCGGGGGCGGAGCGCAGGCATAGACGTAGACGTGCGCGTCGTCCGAACCGGCTGTAGCTACAGCCGGTTGTAGATTAGCATTTTCCTATATAAACTGATTATTCTTATCCCAAGGAAATAAATGAACGTACGGTTTCAGCTTCACCATTTTAGGTTATGTTTAATTAAGTAATAAGTTTGTAATAGCTATACGAGAGGCTTGATTGAGGACCTAGGTAGGTAAAAAGGACAGCACTCCGGTTTCAGGTATCTTCATTCCAGAAATACACACACGCTCTCAAGTCTCAACTCACGCATTGCCGGAGCTGTTGGTGGACGTGTGCCTGGTTGATTGAGCAGCAGCACCTCGAAGTCCAAATCAATCATGGCGACGAGACGGCGCACGCAGGCAAGAACAGGGAGCCATGCCCGAAACGGGAGAAGCGAGCCGGCCCAAAACAAGCCAGCAGCCTCCTACTGTCGCAGGGCCAGCCCACTCCACGCCATAGCTTGACCTAGGTAGCATTTCCCGATTCGTCCGTCCTTGCACACAGGAAAAAGCACAAAAGCAGAAAGAAAATCTCCCCGAAAAAGAAAAGAAAAGCGCCCGTTCATGTGGCGCGAGCAATGGATACGATACGGGCGCCTGCGAGGAATTTATAGGACGGACATAACAGCGGGGTCTTGGAGATTCGGGCGTACGACCGGCGGACACGTCGACAGTGCAGTGCATCCTGTGGCCGGGCTGGCTCAGGGCCCCACCCCTTGGGCTGGGCCAATGCGTGCTCGACAACGGATATGCTCCAGACCAACCCGGTATCGAGTATCGACATACCGCGATTGGGCCTCAGATCCATTCAAAACCCCTTCGTTCTTCGGCCATCCTCCTCTTTGCTCCTCTCATCCCCACCACACCTACAAGACGCCACCCATGGCTTGGCACCGCCCCCTCGCCTCACCGTGTAGGGTACACGTCCACCATCCTCAGGTACACGGTGTACCAGTGTATGGGTATGGTTAAGGTATGGGTCAGTTTCGTAACCGTCCTCAGGGACACGGTGTATACCAGTGGAAGTAGAGCCGTACCTCGCGGTCCCCGTCAGGCTGGGCAGCTTAGCTACCGGGGTTAGGGTTTCGATTGGTTGGTACCGGAGAGATGGGGCGCGGCAAGGTGCTGCTCAAGCGGATCGAGAACAAGATCAACCGCCAGGTCACCTTCTCCAAGCGCCGCTCGGGGCTGCTCAAGAAGGCGCATGAGATCTCCGTGCTCTGCGACGCCGAGGTCGGACTCATCATCTTCTCCACCAAGGGCAAGCTCTACGAGTTCGCAACCGACCCAAGGTACACGTTACAGCGCAGATTAAGATTCCATTCAAATCCTCCGCCAATTTCATGCCGGTGACGGCCCCACGGATTTCCTGTGCGCGCTGTTCGGTTTTATTTTGCTCCAAGAGAGTTTCTCCTCCCTATCTCGAATTCTGCAGCGCCCGGTCGCTCGCTTTGCTTTTTTGCGGTAGAAAGAATTGGCCGCGATTTCTGGCACTGCGTTTACGGTGCTGGATGTGTGCCTCCGCTATTTTATGCTCCTATATCGCCGGGAATGGGTGTTCATCCGCCATCATTTTGGGGATTTTTTGTTCCTTACGGGCCAGCTGGCACCCAAGTGGAAGGGTTAGGACGGTAAAACTTAACATCTTGCTTTACACGTCGTTTTTTCGATATTAATTTCGCAAACTTAATTACCTCCCACTAGACTCACTGATATTTGTCCCTGCAGTAGTGTGTCATGAACTTTCCCTAGCTTATCACATATCACTTGGAATCAACCTTAACTTGGAATCTTATTTAATCGTGGCGTTGTTACCTGCCTGCTCAAAACACTGCTTCCTGTTTTAATCTCATCCTATTAGTTCTTTCCAATCTGCTATGTTGCAGTTTTACTATTCATTTGACCATTTTTGTTGTTGTTTCGCTTGTCGGGGTAATCATCCGGAGCTGAAACTCCATACTGCATGGCCAGACCACATTCCTAAGAGTTCATATGTTTCCATATGCCTTTTCCCTTACATTTGCTTGCAAGATCCGACATTAGTTGGTGATGCGATGTGTTTTGGAAAACAAAATGAGCTAATAAAATCACGTAGACCAATCCAGCCTTTCGCCCGTTTCACATTAGTCCATGTTAGTTTCTGGTCTCCATCTTTTCCGTCTTGGGAAATACTAGATGGAAGTGTATGGCTTCTGAGTAGGAGATATCAAAATATCCGAAAGGACTACTGCTTTTGGTAAATATCCAACTTTTTATGTAACATTGTTGAGAAAACGAAATTGACATTTGCTTCCTGCATAGTACGTAGAATGATGTGTATGTTGGGGTGCCGCTAGTGAGTGCACGCCCCTGAGTGACTGAGTGAGTGTTGCTAAAGCAAGAGCTTAGCTAAGCAAAGTTTGATTGGCTTACCTGGAGCTTCTTGGTTGTTTTACTGTTTTATTTTGCCAGAAGTCAGATAAGCTCATACCCAGCCTTAAGATCTTACAGTATTCTAATATAAGCACGTGTACATATTATGTAATATGATCAAGAAGACAACCTATGCATACACTAGCAGATAGCTAATAGCGTACACTTTGTTGCTTAGTTATTTCTGGTTTGGATAATTGACACACAAGTCTTATTCAATCTATATCCACTGACATCGGTCGGCTAGTTTACCACATTGGTCGGTTATTTCTGGTTAGCTCTAGCAGCCGACTTACACGTTTGTATTAAATACCATGCATTTAATCGGTTAGAGTGTGTGCTGGATCTGTGCTATCGCAGGGTACCAGTTATCCTCTACACCTTTTGCATCTCTGAACATATGCTTTGGGCAAATCCAAGGTTATGCCTAGGAATACGAACTAAGCTATGAGCCTATGAGGTATTCAAGATCCATTTTTGCTCCCACATCGTTCCCCCATAGACAACGCATAGACCATCAGCTAGGACCGTTAATATCTCTTGTTTTATCCACCATACATGCAAGTAATCATTGCCCATTCAAGTGAAATAAAATAAAGTTTTAAAAAGGAAATTTATTTAACCTTTCTGAGATTGTGGGCCAGTAGATGGGAAGAACACTACTGTGAGCTTGTTTGTTTTTCGAACAGGAGGGCACGACCTCATGTGTACTAACGTAATAAATCCATCATCGCAATCCATTATTGACTGAACCTTTTGAGCTTGGCTTGCTCATTTATAGTCATATTTGCAACAACGCAAGCACAAACCGGCATCACCTAAGTTAGAAACCGTGCATAGGTTAGGGTCAGATTACACATCATGGTTTAAGCAATTTGACCCAAGTGTTAACGATCCTTTCATTCTCAGCTTGCACGGTTCCTTTGTCACTTCACCAAGAGCAGACACGTAATGGGGTAGTCCAGTCCAATTTTACTTATGCTTTTTGTAGACTTGAAACTCAACGAAGTTATTTTTTCGTCTATTGTGCGTGCAAGTTATTGTGGTAAAATATATTTCAACTTTGTCACTCAGATATACATTAAGTGCATTGATAGAAAATGAAAAAGTAGCTTAAACATGGTCGAACCTGCTTAGGCAACCCATAGTGGGAGTAATATAGGGGTAACATACATGCCATTTAGGGGAAAAAAGGTGATGTTGCAAGTAATTAAGAAGGAGAGAGACAAATGGGGTAACGTAATATGCCATCACATCGTGTTTTCCAATAAAAAATGGCATTACAAATTAATAAATAAAGGTCTATGTTATCACACACATGACATTACCCACTATGGAGGGGTTCAGAGATGGCGTGGCGTGGCATCTAATGCGTCGATGGCGTTGATCTCGGCGGCAAGGCGCAACGGAGTCTCGGTGGCGGATAGGTTTTGATGGGCGAGCACAGGGCGGTGGTGTTGTTTGGCGCAGTGGCGGCGTCGATGGCTGGCTTGACGAGGGTCTTGCGGATTTCTCCCTTGAAGATGGGTCGATGGTTCGATGATAATGGCGGCTTTTGAAGCGTGTGTAAGCGGCACACGCTTAGTCTGTTGGACTGGATGTGTGCTTCCATTACGCTAGAGGGCGGGTCGGTGATGCCCCTAGATCTAGCTGGTGGGGCGTTTTTTCGTGTACAGAGCAAAAGTCCATGATTACATGTTCTCGCCCATTGTCGAGTTTGTAGGCGTGGCGTGGTGGCTTCGGTTTGTTTGATGCATGTTTTTGCTATACCTTTGTTGAATAAATTGTATGCATTTTTTCATGCAAAGGCCGGGGTCGCATCCTTCTTTTCGAAAAAAATATGGATATAGTAATATAGATGCATGTTAATAGTCTAAATTACTTCCCACTATAACCAGTCTTCGATGCTCTTGAGATATGGATCACATGCCGGCAATAGTCTTATCATGATATATACTCCCTCCGTCCCTATTTATAAGACGTTTTGGTGCCAAAACGTCTTATAAATAGGGACCGAGGGAGTAGTCAACTAATGAGAATTATCCATGTTACTATTTGTCGGTTGGCATTACTAACATGCAAAAACATTTGTGTCCCTAACTCCTTATCTCACATGTTTGATGATTCTTTCCCTAAGCCAAACAACGTACAACCTCATGTAAAGCTTTATTACGATCCGAAATTTTATATTGTAAGAATTTAAATATTTACTTAAAAATTACGCTTGTTGGTTTTTTATATTAAAATTTTGAATTATGAAAAGTCAAAAACTTGAATTTACATTTTATTTTCAAAAAATTGTGAGTTAAAAAAATCTTGAAGTTGTCGTTCTCGATAACTTGATTCCACAATTTTTAATTTCTAACAAAAACTAGAAAAACAACTTTACACAAATTTAGATTAGTTTGAAATATTATAAATCGTAGTCAAGGTACTTTGGATTTAAGCAAAACATTATCATGCATATCCACCATTCAAATATTTTGTTTGATTTTCAATATTAAAATTCGCGAATATATTGACACGAGCATTATATGATCCCTCCATTTGGAATATAGTGCAAATTAGTTTCGTTGTAACTTGTAAGTCAAACTTTGTAACATTTTATGAATTTTATAATAAAAATATTGAAGTCTACAATACCAAATCAGTAACACTAGATCCGCCATGAAATGTATTTATATTTTGTATTTATGTTGTGTTGCGAATATCTTTTTCTATAAACTCAACCTTTACAAACTTAACTTAGGATATGCATTTTTAGCAAAAATGAACTTGGTATATTATAAAAGTTACCAGAAGTAGAAACATAATAGAAATTATATCGAGGTATTTGGACCACTAAATGACCACTAGTACCGCTAGAAGGGGCTGAAAGACACGTCGATGTTGCCGCACCCTTAGCGGTGCCAATTTGACTTTGCTGATGGCTTTCGGTCACGTGCTACTAGTCTTGGCCATGGGAAGCCTGGCCCGAAGCCCAGCCCGAAAATCTCGGGCTTGGGACTCAAATCTAGGACTGACGGCTGCGTCGGGCCGGGCCTGGGCTTTGTGTTTTTAGCTGTTTCAAGAAGAACCGACCCAAGCCCTGACGGCCCAGCGGGCTTTCAGACTTTTTTGCCAGGCCGGGCTCGGGCCTGAGTTTTCTGCGTCGGGCTTTTCTCGGCCCGCCCGAGCTATGGCCAGGTAGACGTGCTACTAAGAACCAGCGCCCAGAGTGAAGTCGACACCCTTAAACACTTGAATCAAATTTAAAGCATCTCACACCAAATCTTGCTATATATTTGAAATGAAGATAGTACAAGCCGATTGCTACATTTTGTCTTCAATAAAAAATACTGATATCAAAGCATGAACGTTTATATAAACCTAATCGGCTTTAGCGATGCGCCACCCTCCGCAGCTCATTTGTAGCTAATGAATTGCACGATCGCAGGTGCTGCCTTTATCAAGCAACCAACTTTCTTCACATGACGAATAAATACAGGCAAAACAAATCAAATATCTACGCACAACATGGTTTTACTGCGTCCATCAACTTAGCGATGCAAATTTTGTCACTGCAGTTGACCGAGCGGGTAACACTGAGTTTTGCGCAAAACAAATCAAAGATGTGCGCACAATCAAGTTAGAGACATTTCCCTCGTGTATATATTAATTGCTTCGTTCTGTACGCATGCTAATTTTAGGACTAATTAATTTCCGTACCATACAAGTACCGAGGGACGTGTGCATGCATCTCAATTTCACATGCGTGCTTTTCTTCCCACACCGCTTCTGCCTTGGTCAGGTAGGAATTCGCGATCTTACCGCTTTTTTCTTATGAACGTATAAGGTATTAACAGCTCTGGTAGTCAAATATTCAAAATGTTTTATGTCGTACAATATATCTCTGGTTGCAATTCATATATTGTGTGCTATCTTACTAAAAGGTGTTGTTTTATGGATGCTATCTTGTCTTTGGATACACCATGTGTGCAGACCGTATGTTGACGTGAAGAATCTCCTACAACTCCAATGAGGAAATTGCAAGGAGGGGGTTCGCACGCTGGACTACGTCTCGCCTGCGTCGGTGATGGTCGTGCGAGCTGCCTTGGGGGAGTATGTGCAGTTGTGCTGCTCAACCACCAGTCGCGCGCTCTGCAGCGGCATATCTTATTAAATGTCTATACTTAAGTTTCTTGCACTAACAAGTAGAACCAAATGTCTGAATTTATGGAGAAGGTTGGGCAATCCACGTACATTTTAACACCACCTCTCACATGTGGTTCAATAAGGACTAACATGGACATAAGTAGCCAAACAATTTTCTATTCTATTTTGCGGCCAAGACTTGAAATTAAGACCTTTGCTCTAATACGATATTATATGTTTGATGCGGCCATCAATAGAATGAAAGTCCAAACTTATGGAAAAGATTGGGTTGTCCACATATACTTTAGCATTCCGTTGTAGATTCTTGCAAGGGTTAGAGGTCCCTACTCTGGTGTGGGATCTACCTCACCACTCTTGTTTGATGTTGAGCCATTTGGAGCATCATCAAACTTCGTTGCAGATGCGAAGTCGATGCCAAAACTTGGTGTCAACCGCCACACTGATACATTCTTCATCTTCTTCTTCTTATTCTAAGACTTATGTCCCAAACAAGTTTGGGTAGGCTAGATATGAAAACCTTTCACGAGAACTTCCCAGGAGGTCACCCATCCTAGTACTACTCTCGCCCAAATGGATTTCATACCCACTGACTAGTTTTTACGTCGGCTCGTCAAGCTTATCACAACCCTTAGATATGAAACCCTTTCACGAGAACTTCCCAGTAGGTCACCCATCCTAGTAGTACTCTCGCCCAAAAAGGTTTCATACCCATGGGACTGACTAGTTTTTACGTTGGCTCGCCAAGCCTATCACAACCCTCCTCCTTTACCCGGGCTTGGGACCGGCTATGCCTAGAAGACATATGGACCTTATTTCGTGAAAACGCACAACATTGTTTTCCATGTATATTGATAGAAAGAAGGGTTATGTACAAGTCCAAGAATGGACAAACACCACACCATACAACTCAAACCACACTAGGTTCTAGGGGAGCAGCTGGCAAAGGCCACGGGATTCAGCGTATGACCATGAACGGCCTCCACCTTTATCGTGTCAAACAAGGAGGTCACGGAGGGCTTAGCATTGTCGAAGACGGGCGTGTTGCAATGCTTCTAGATCCACCAGACCGTTAGCATGAGCAATGATGAAGTGCTCTTGCGCAGTGGAGGGGGATGCATCACAAAAGCAACAACCACAAGTCCACGAAGTCGTCCTCGGCTATGGGAGGTCTCGAGATGCATCGAATTCAGGAAAACACCTTGTACTGGAGCGCCATCGACATAGGCAACCTGTAAGGATGTGCGCCATCATCTCCACCGTCTGGTCGCGCAGGCAGCAACTCATAGGGTGTGGATGTCCATGTCGCGCAAGCCGCTCACCTGCCCAACATCTATCTTGACAAGCAAGTGATCTTGATACATCTAACCCTTGGAAGAGGGTGTTGTATCTGGATCTAGAGAAGTACGATCATCCAACGCAAACCAACATATCTGACTCTACCGATAGCAACACGTCATGAAGCTGGATGCATACCTAAACCTATTGCCAAAGAGCAAACAGGCTCAAGGCCCCTCCAATTTTGGTGATCCCAAGATGCTCTACCAGTGCCTCACGTACCGTCTTGGGATTAGCATCGGTGCTATCTCCCATACACCTCTCTTGTCAAGCCTTATCCTTCCAGAAGAGGGTGGATCTGTGAAACACTTGCCGCTTATCCCTGGAGAAAATCGTGCCGAGCCCGTGCCAAGGTCGCAATGGGTTGGTATGCATCCTCGAAAGACAACATACCCAAAAGTTGATCGATGTGCGAGCTCCATCAGACGACAGATCTTGGATTAGTTGACATGCGCCGCCACCAGCAGCCGCTCTGCCCACCCAAAGGAAACCCCGAAGGATCTTTGCCACCTGCCATGAGTTGGTGGAGTGGGATTGCCGCGAGCACCAAATTGACAAGTGCTAGGCATCCAACTTTAAGCATCATGGAAACCTTCCAAGTAGGGAGCTGGTCTGTAAGTCGGTCCGCATGTTGGAATGCCTCAGTTGGAAGCCTTCTGGTCGCACCGAGAATATCGAGATAATTGATGGGATATGATGCAAACTGGCACTCTATAAACGTCGCTGGCACGAAAGCATCCACCTCCGAACATGCAATAGGAGAGACTGAGCACTTCGCAAAGTCGTATGGAGCCCTGATGCATCCTTGAAGAGCGGAAGAATGCTATGAGTCGCGCACAATTCTGTCTCATCCGGGTGGCAGAAGATGACCATGTCGTCCTGTAAAGTGAAACTGGCGTGGCTAGCTCTTGGCGCACCAGACGCCGAAGGATCCCTAACTCAGATCCCTAGCCAACAACTTGTTGAGCGTTTTAATCACCAACATGCGGCGAGAAAGGGTCTCCTAGTCTCCAGCCCCTGTGATGCCACACGGGGGACCTGACTGGCCATTGGGCAACACCCTAGTGTTTGCCGTGGACATGAGGATGGCAACCCACTCGAAGAACCTTGGACTGAACCCCATCTCGTGAAGTACCTCGTAGAGGAGTCCCCCAATAGACTGGAGACGGAGTCAAGGGCACGTGTGTTGTCCAATTTGAGCATCACCATAGGATCCTTAAGCCCGTCAAGAGTCTGGTCGTCTGCTCAACAACCATAAAGTTGTTGTGAATGCAGCGCTTCCGAATTAAAAGCGGATTGGTTCCTATCCACCAGCTTGGCAAAGATGTGGATCGGGCTGATAGCACAATAGTCACCTAAAGCAGACACATCAGAGTGCTTAGGTAACAGGATCATCAGTGCCCGGTTCAGGCGTGAAATCCACATCCACACAACGTAAAGAGTTTGTCAAATGCAGCCATGACATCGCCCTTCACGGCCATCGGCCGAGATTCGGGTATCTTGACCCAACTCTCTTTTGGGACACGCCTAGTTGATCGGCTTACCGATGTGTGATGTATTTGTTCAAACAAAAAACAACAACAACAAAGTATTTCATTCCCAAGCAAGTTGGGGTAGGCTAGAGTTGAAACCCATAAGATCTCGAAACCAAGTCATGGTTCTGGCACATAGATAGCTAACTTCCACGCATCACTATCCATGGCTAGTTCTTTGGTGATGTTCCAATCCTTTAGATCTCTCTTAATAGACTCCTCACATGTCAAGTTTGGTCTAACACGACCTCTCTTAACAGTCTCATCACGCAATGTGTTTGTTCACTCGGAACATTTATCCTTTTTGGCATTTGAACTTCTCATTTGAATATTGCTACTACCACCAATATATATGTGTTGATGACTACTCCCCATGGGCTTCGCACCACAGCCTTACTCACCAGGGCACGATCTGCATGTGGGTCTTTCTTTCTTGCTCTTTTCATAGTATTTTCAGCTTGTGACCGACTTCTCATATCGTCATTATCATCCTCGGCCCTCTATGCTAATTACCCTCTCTCCTTTAGGTCAGGAGTGTGAGAGCTAAGCCAAACTATTGTGCATGTATGGTCTAATCTAAAAATTATGTTGTGTCGCACTAATATCAATTTCTATGAGCCGGCAGGCTAGGGCCCACTTGTGCCCAAACTAAGCTCTGCCACTAGTTAGAAGACTGGCTATGATGATTATTTTCATTTTATGCAGTGTGGTGGGTCAGTGTACAAAAACCGTAAATTTGGAAGTTCGGTGTCGTAGGCCTTTTACAGCTTTGGTGTATCTTATTTTCATTATCATAATCAGTTTGAACGCAAATAATTTAACAAGAACGTTTTATGCAGTGCTAGATTCTAATTTGCATATGTTGATATAAGAAAACAGTTTATGGTAAAACCAGAGATGTAGCACATATCTATTATTAGAATATTCATGCCATGCACTGGATAATCATGTTGATATGTACATCCAGTGATCAGACATTTCTTTGATATGTACATCCAGTGATCAGACATTTCTTTTTCTTCTACAGTATGGACAAAATTCTTGAACGGTATGAGCGCTACTCCTACGCCGAGAAAGTTCTCATTTCAACCGAATCTGACATTCAGGTAACATAAAAACAACCGGTTTGCTTTTCTTTGGCTATGGACTTTGAGTAAAACTGTTACTTTTATCTGATGTTATGAACTTCATTCCGTAGACCACTGTATATTCTTAAATTATTTTCATGGGCTACGAAGTTAATTAACTTGCAGCTATGGACTGGTCCATTTTGATTCGTCTTAACTGCTTGCTATTCAGTCTGTCCTTGGGGAAAGCTTACGCGTCTGGATTCCTACAAACTGCGTTCTAAAGAACTAGTAAAAGTATAACGTGATCCAGCTTTATGCTTCACTAGATTAGTTGTAAATTGAAATTCTGCAGTAGCTATCTGGTGTTCAAATATGTGTGTGCATTTATGACAATCATAACTATTTCTTAGATTGATCGTTGATCTTATCATAAACCTTGGAATCTATACTTCACCAGACCTTTTGGCAATTAAGGATCACAAATGACATTAGTTCTCATCTCCAGTTTCTTCATCCAAATTGTCTGAGGCTATGACCATCTAGGTTAACAAAGTTGATCCATTAAAAGGAGATCTAGTGAGGCTCACCTAGGAGCTCCAGAACCTAACAGCTTGTTTTTGGCCAATTTCTAATCAGTTCTGATGGTATTTAGGATAAACCAAGTTGAAACTCAAACCAAGAGATCCAACCAGCTTTATCTTATTTCTGCAGAGAAATTCTATAACACCCCTCCTTGTAAGAAGGAATGTTACCACAAAACAAACCCACATTAACCTGACAGATGGAAAAACCAGCAGCACCTCCCTTGTACCGACGGACCCAATAAGGTACTCGAAAATAGTGGTTTCTGAACCTGTTCGTCCAGAAACGGAAATATAGACAGATTCTTGCCCTAATCCCAAATGAAATTGATGCTTCCCTGCCTTAGGAATTTAAGAATCATCATCTACAGCAGATGAGAGTGTCATGGAAGGTGGGGGAACTCACCCTTGAGACTTGCTTCGCACAAGTGCCCTATCATGGCATGAGGATGCATGAAAGAATTATGCAACCGAATAAGACCGAGGACTAGGCTCTGAGCTTCTGCCGGCAAGCTGAGGAGGGGTGACGTCTCACCTCAACTCCTTTCCATCCCCCACTCCGTGAGAGGACCATATGAGGACAGACCCGAAGGCCCATACACTCGCAAAGCGAGGAACATTCCTTGGAAACAGGAGGTTCACTCATGATGGAATTTTATCAAAAAACCATGATGATTCCCTATGGCATACTAGTAGTATGGTGTATTGAAATGTACACAAGGGAATGACATGTTCACCATTTCATGAATGTAAACGAATAATGTGAACATAAACATAATTTGAAGGGAGCAATCTAGCCATTGTTGCTCGGGTACTCGCCTCAACCATTGCGAGGCTACCTCTGGTGGATTGGTGCTGCAACCTGCTGTAGAAACACATACACAAGTTTCAAGCATTGCACCGGAACAGGTTATGGAAGACATACACAAAAACACGCCTACTCGCATTCCCAGGGGAGCAGCCCGTTGCTGCCCCTTCACGAAAGAATTCATATCTCGAGCTACAAATCTCTAAACCAAGCAAATGATATGGCTATGAATTCATAAGGGAATTATCTATAAACAATTCCAACTATTCGAACTCAGAATATGAACTTATGGAGGTCATAACCAACAAGTACTTCTGCTGTTTCCAGAATTCTGAAATAACAAGTAACCACCTTTGGAAATTCATAACAAGGTGAATACTCGTGGAAATTAAGTGAATCCTTCTGTATTTGAACCTAGGCATCACATACAGCATAATAGAGAACAAAACATGAATTTTACTGAATGGGTAAAACTCCTTAATCCCATGGAAAAACACTATTCTTTGCTGTCTGTGAACTTTGGACAGCTGCAATGAAATAGGAATAACAGGAGCTTTACAACTCCGATTGGAACGTTTAACCTCTCAAAACGATCGTGAGAACAAGGGTTACAAAACATTCCATAGACCCAACCTCTGATTTTGCCCATAAGGTACTCGAAATCACTGATTTCCAGGACTGTACACCCAGAACAGCAGCAGGAAATTACTTTTCCCCTAATCTCTAAAAGGATTCGCTCATCCCCTGCCCTAGGAATTTAGTAACCACCATGTACAGCACATGAGAGGGTCATGGATGGTGGAGAAACTCACCCTTGGTATTTGGGCAAGAGAAATCGGGCAGGAGGAGGTCAAGATCTTCTCTTCTTCTTCTCCTTCCTCCTCTTCGTGCTCCTCTTGTTCTTTCTTCTTCCTCCTCAAGACCTGGTCCAGCGGCTGCACCTGGAGGAGGGGTAGAACGTGGGGATGCTGGGAGGTATCAAGGGAGAAGAGGAGAGGAAGGTCGGTTGGAGGGAGGAGGCGCCATGTGAGGGAAGGGCTCACGGGTGAGGAAGGGAAAAGGGAATGGGCTGTCTGGAGATCAGGATGAGATGCTCACCGTGGAGGCAGGGATAGAGATGAGGATCAGCTGCAACCTTCCGTTTTAATATAATTTCGAAATTCCAAAATAATCATGGCCCTTGAAATGAAATATGACATAAAAGATGCATCCGGGGTCCGATTTGGGCAAATGAGTAGCCCATTTCGATCGTCTCGACGAGCCCGACACATTAACAGGGTCGGATTTATGATTGGATGAACCAACGAAAAGATGGATATAGAGAGTCCGAAGGCATGTTTAATCAGAAAGTGATTATTGAAGAACGGGGTGTTACAAATTCATCATGTATATATGCTCAGGAATATTAAAGAATGTTATTTCTATACCAAATAAAGAGAGTATAGATATACTATGTCTTGTTTAATATCATACCTTCATTGAAGCCCTCTTAGTATTACAAGATGTTTTTTTATATCTAATATAACAGTTCGTGCATTGACGTAATTAATTTAAAGTTATGAAAAAACAAGTTCAAAATACAGAACAATCCTTCCTTCGTAACTTGTCTTTTCTTATTAAGTCTATGTTGATTTCTGAACTAACGAACTTATATTTTGCATTCCTGTCAGTGTACCTTCCTGTTTCACTCAAAATTAAGTAATGCAAACCTCATTTGGTTTTGCAGGGAAACTGGTGTCACGAGTATAGGAAACTGAAGGCGAAGGTTGAGACAATACAGAAATGTCAAAAGTAATTTGTAGTTATTTTGGTTTTGGTTGGCAGTATGTTGTATGTGCCCTGTTAAGATAAGTGTGACTGAACTTGTACACCCTGAACCTGCAGGCATCTCATGGGAGAGGATCTTGAATCATTGAATCTCAAGGAGTTGCAGCAACTAGAGCAGCAGCTGGAAAGCTCACTGAAACATATCAGAGCCAGAAAGGTAGTGATTTATACGTTGACACAGCAGCAGAATATATTGAAAGAACGAGGAAAACACTTGCAGAGAAGTTCAGCAAGTACATCTTAATTCAGATTGTAGACTGCAATTTCGTTGTTAGGTTTATGCGTTTTACAGTGACATGCTCTGTATGTTCAAGGGCTGACAACTATAAATTATGCGTGTGTGCAGAGCCAGCTTATGCACGAATCCATTTCCGAGCTTCAAAAGAAGGTAAATTTTTGTCAACCTTTGCACTCCTGAATCTATTTCAGAACTGGCTAACTTGTCATGAGAATATTTAGCCAACTTGTTCCAAATCCTCCGACGTTATGACATGTATGCAAGTATTCAGTGTACTTTTACACAAAACCTCATTTACCTTATTTTTTCTGCAGGAGAGGTCACTGCAGGAGAGAATAAAATTCTCCAGAAGGAAGTAAGCTAGTAACTTGACGGTTCAAGATCAAAATTGTTCCATCAAAGCGAGTTAAACTGACAGAAACCCTGGTCCTTCCTGTAGCTCGCAGAGAAGCAGAAGGCCCATGCGCAGCAAGCGCAGTGGGAGCGAACTCAGCCTCAAACCAGCTCGTCTTCCTCCTCCATGGTGAGGGAAGCTCCCCCAGCAACAAATATCAGGTGATGTACAACACGTCTCTTGCTATTCAGTGCTCAAGAACACCAAATTTGTTGCCTAACTGAAACTTTCTTTCAAGTTGGTCTTCTTGGTTCTTTGCTATTATAGTTACCGTCCTTCGACATCTTAAGTAACAAAATAATACGCTTGTGTACGTTCTTGTTGCACAGTGCCGGTAAACAGCCTGCGCCGGCTGCCGAGAGGCCAGAGGAGGCAGCAGCGCAGCCTCAGGCCCGCGCCGGGCTTCCACCATGGATGACGAGCCATATCCATGGCTGAAGGGCCTCCAGTCCATGTATAAGCGTACTGACCAGTACGAGTAGCAAGCTGCACCGGCCTGCCTGGTGTATCATTATTGTCATCTTGTGGTTGCTAGCAAGCTGGCCCCTTGAGGAAAGAAAAGGAGAGAAAAAATTCAGTGACAAGTAGTGATCTGCAATGTGTATATTTCCACTTTATCCAACTCAGTTCCCCTCACGCCTGAGTTGAGTTGGATGTACGAGCAAATTACCATGTAATCTTTACTATTAAAGTTGGGTTGGTGGTGTCACACCTCCCGTGGTGTCACACTTTCACCTATTTACAATCCAAATGCCACCCAACTAACCCCAAGCGTCGTCGGATTAGCAAGAGATCTCCCGATTAGATTTGTTTTGACTTTTCTTCCGCTTAGATATCGCCCCTATATCTAACTACTGTAAGTTTTCCGTGGATAAGTTGTTAGTAGCGCATACATCTCTGTTTCTATCTCTTTCCAATCTAATTGCCAACACGTTTTACGGTGGATTAGTTCATCCTCCCTCCAAACAATCCCCCATCTGCCAGTCTCTTCGCTCTTCCTTCCCCCAATTTCATGCGCCCCTCCCACTACTCTAGAACCTCTCTTCGATGAGAACGTCGCCAACGCGTTTGGTGAAGTGACCTCCCCGTCGTCCTAAATGGCAAGAAGCGGCACCATAACCAACAGATGGGATGGGCCATCATCGTTAATGGAGAGAAGGCGGCCGTGGCGGCGAAGCCTGTTGTCCACCGGAACTCCGGAAGGACACGGTCGGAGGTAGGATGTCGGACCCTGCTGCTTTCTCCAACATTACTTTGTTCCCACGATTCTTTCCCACTTGTTCATATGCGTCAGGCACACAACATCTTATGAAGTTGCAGATTTTATTTTCATCCAGCTAGAGACAAACTTTCATTACCAAGAAAACAAGCGAATATATAAGATTGCAAGGGCATTGCAGAAAATGATTTGCATTGTAACACGCTCAACTGAATCAACTGGGTCGGAAATGTGTTGTATCATTCCGAATTGCAGGAACACACGAACAGGCACATGCATTTCTACTATTAGGATTTTTATCGCCAGTCTGCAGATCCAAGTGTGCAAAGCGCAGGCAGGCCACCGATCAGACTTGGTTTGTATGGGTCCCAAGTGATGCACATAACATTCAAACATAGTTGTAGGATATCACACTGATAAGCCATATTTGGGTGGTCATTGCAGTCCATTTGTTTAGGCATATAATCAAAGCTACTATTCTCTACTGCTGCAGATGGAGGAGAACCTTGATTTGATCCTGTTGATAAATCAGTTTTAGCTTCACAACTTGAAATGCTTGTTGAAAGTTCAGGTATTACATTATATTATCCTTGGGAAAAATATATTCAGCACAACAATTTACATAATAGCATTATCTAACTATATATTTTTGGCTGCAGACAGAGAAGGAAGCCATGGCTAAAGTTTGTTGGCGCAGGGAACAAACACTTAGTGAGCCCTCAGGTGACTCACAGTTGCCTTTAATCAACCTGATCCATTACTCGACTGGATGTTATATTCACATGTTTTTACGTTTATAAGTTGTCGATTTTCTGGACAAGCTGCTTCGTTATGATCACCAGGAAAGGCCTACAGCAAAGGTTGGTTGTCCTACTTTGATTTTTTTTTTTTTTTGAACAAAACTTTGAATTCCAGTTGGTCCCAACTCCTAACTCATCACATTGCTCTCCATTCTTTGGTCCGCCGCTACAAGAAATTAGAAGGCATGTCTTATAGACTGAAGGTACTGTTCAAACTTAGAAGTGATCAAATCATATGCTCTGGGTTGTAAGAATCTAATTAACCTTTTCACACATTTTAGCTTTAAATTTTCAGTTTGTATTATCTGATGTAGGAAGGGGAGCCTTGGCGCAGCGGTAAAGCTGCTGCCTTGTGACCACGAGGTCACGGGTTCAAGTCCTGGAAACAGCCTCTTGCAGAAATGCAGGGAAAGGCTGCGTACTATAGACCCAAAGTGGTCGGACCCGGACCCTGCGCAAGCGGGAGCTACTGCACCGGGGCTGCCCTTTTATTATCTGATGTAGAAATAGCTTTCCATGAGGCATGGCCTGAAGTTTAAAATTATTATTCCTCTTGATTTTGCAGTAAATATACCTATCATGTAGAGATCCTTTTCCTTTCGAATTTGGGAGCAGTATATGCTGTTTGAGAATATCTATCTTTTGGAGATTTTTTTGTTCTTCTACTTGTACGCTCACTGCAATTGATGTTTCATAATTGATTGGGTATAAACTGTTGGAATTGATCTCGTCAAACAAACGAGAGAAAAACGGGAAGACAAAGTCGTTTCCCCTCCTCACGTATGTGCCTGATCGGGGCACCCAAATCCAACGGTGAGGTCCCTGGTCCCACAGCGCCACATGTATAAAGAGGAGGTAGCGGTCTCTTTTAGAGATATGACACACACGAGGGTACGCCCACTACTCCTAACGACCGATCCGATAAGGGCGCTGAAGGGAACAGAAGACCAAGACCACCGCCGGCCACCTCCAAGGAGTGCTGCCGGCGTCCATGGCCTCTCCCTCGACCACGAAGGATCTGCCACCTCTACCTCAACTCCGACAACACCAAGTTCTGCCTGCACCAAGCAGGCAATCATGTCCACATCTATTACCCGTAAGTGCATCCCCTAATCCTCTCCGTTCAGATGCTATTACGTGTTCTAATTGCAATCAGATTAAGTTCATGTCCTCCCTATTGAGGAATTAAATCTAACAATGGTATCAGAGCAGATCCGATTGCATTAGAACCCTAGGGTGTGTTTGGTTGGGTGGCTAGCCACCAGGTGGTTAGTGGTAGCCACTTTTTAGGTGGTTAGCCCCTGTTTGGTTTGTGGTGTTGGGTGTGTGGGGGTAACCACATTTTGAGTATATTCCCTCCAAAATGTGGTTGAGCTCAACCACCAAAAAAGTGGTGGTTGAGGCCAACCACCCACGGCAGGCTCGCTAAAATCACTCACGAATCAGTTTTCAGTCGCTCACCTCCCTCGAAAAGCCCACGAACGACCTTATATGTTTCCCTCGTTTCTTTTCCCCTCCCATATGTTGTTGAACTGAGTTATTTTATGTATAATACTTGCTGAAGTGAGTTATTTTATGTATAATACTTGCTGAAATGAGTTCTTTTATGCCCAATACTTGCTGTAATAATTCATCTTTTTGGAAACCGAGCTACATATAGCTCGTCCTCCAAAACGCTGCTCTCACTATGACATGTTCTATTTGGAAATTGTCTGCGCTATTGAAGCATGGTGCTGAAATTTTTGTTTGTCAAAATATATTATATTTTCGAAATTCTTATTATTCATACCATACTTTAATCGATTATGTAGCCAAAGCTCATGTTGTGAGGGTATTCTCACCATCATATCAAAGAGGTTACCATATCACCCCACACCTCAAACCATGGCTACCCATAACCACTTTTTATCACTTCAACCAAACACAAAACTTGGCTAACCAACCCACACAACCAAACATGAAAAGTGGCTACCACCAACCAGGTGGTTGGGGGTACCCCCAACCACTTTTTCATAGCCAATAAACCAAACACACCCTAAGTATGAATAGGGGATCATGTTTAGCCTCGGCCTAATCTAAGATGTGCATGTTTTTTTTAATTAAGCGCTAATTGGAAGTGTTATGATCTGATGGTGTACAATTAGAACTTAATAGACATGTTAATGACAAATTGCCTTCGGTTAATTCCTAAAGATCACGTTTTAGGCATAATGGTGTTGTTTTAAGTCTCGGATTAGCCCAATTTGCATGCTTAAGTATTAATACAATCTAATCAGTTACGAAACAGTGCAGAATTTTCATGTTCCATCAAGTTTTGGTAAACCAAAATAAAAATTTAGTCAAGTTTGGTACACTGGTTAACTAAATCTTGAGTAGGCTGTAGGCTGTTTTCGTTTCTGCATGCAACTGATAAGGGGGAGTACGTTTTCGCAAGTAATTAAGAAAATCCCCAATTACCAGAGAGTCAAACCCTAGCTTGAAATTCCCAAAATGTTGACGAACCCCAGAATGCAAATCAAGCAAGTTCAAGATCGGATTATACCGAGATAGACGCCGGACCGTCGCCTCCACCTTCGGGTACGTGCAGCACCACCGCTGCACGAGGTCGCTGGCCCAGCGACGCCGTTTCCGCTCCCAACGGAGAGGACGTGCGGAAGACGCGTTTGACGCGGAAGAAGACGACGTCGGGCCTTCGTGCTCGCCGCCGTCGACCTAATGGACGCACGCGTCGTCGGCCGGTGCGCCGGTCGTCGCCGTCGTCACCCGAATGGCCGCCTCCACGCCGGCGCTCACCACCTCCGTGCCGCCCCCCGCAGGAACACGACGCGAAAGCCATGCTCGACGGACGAGCGCGATGTACTAGGTCCCGCGTGCGCTCCTCCGGCGAGAACCGCCACCGCGTCGGCATGGAATGGGGGAGAACGGCGCGTCGCCGTCGTCACTCTCTCTCTCAGGGAAGGAGTGAAGTGAGGGGATTAGGGCTAGGGTTGACCTGGGCACGGTTTTGTTCTGCCGCGGAGCCCGGATGACCGTCCGATTAGATCCAACGGCCAACCTTGCTGCGGGTCTCAGATGGGCCTCGGTCACGTTATTGGGCCAAATTTCAGAAAAGCTGCGGTCCAAGTTCAAGTGAGCCCACGTATTTCCTTTTCTTTTTTCAAGATTTAGGTTTTCTGGGCCGATTTTCTCTTGGCTGCAGCGGGCTTTTATGTCCGAATTTAGTATTTAAGTTTCTGTTTTTTTATTTCGGTGCATTATTTAAGTTTCCTGATTAAGTTATGCACTGATTAAATACAGAAAATAATTGCCTAGAATATGGTTTAAAGTGAGCATCAATTTAAATATCAATGAATGTTGAGATTTAATGTTGTTGAATTGATATTTAACTTGAGAATGATATGGCCAATTTGTAAGATGAAGAATAAGGCTTTTCTAGTTTTCAGTGCATTTATTGAGTTCCAAATAAAGTTGTATGCACTGTTTACATCGGAAAATGTCTGATTTTTTAAGGGGTTATAATGCTATAAGATTGATGTAAGTCATTTTTGTTAATAGCAGTTTGATGTTAAGTTATGAATGTTATGAGATGATCTTTATTTTGAGGACAATTATGAGTATCTCTCTAAAGTTTATGGATATTTTGTTCGGAGATTTTAATTGAGAATTAAGTTTTATGTTGATGCCATGTTTATGGCATTTATTAATGATGTGATCATCTCTAAATGGCTGAGGCCACCTTAAAGAAAATGTTTATGGCTGTGTGGTTTGTTTTTTCGCAACACAGTATGCAGCCTCATAATGATGCCATAATGCTAAAGTATTATGTCAGATGCATTAATGTCTTTTGACATGCACTGACAGAAGATGATGAAGGCTCAGCATGATGATTCTCTGAACAAGGACGTTTAGAGAGTTTTATTGTGATATCATGGTCATAAGTTGTCATTTATTGACTATTAAAAGTTTAATTTTTAGTGAGATCATGATGTAATATCCAAATTTTACTTGGAGAATGTTTATAATGTCATTTCCATTGAGGATGACAATCTATTGTTTACTCTGTGAGATGTCGTGATGAGAACTTCAAAATGAATGATACTTTTGTTATCATGTCATTGAAAGTTTTAATGATAAGCTTTGACTTGTTTTACCAATTGAAAGGATCGAGTAGGTTGACTAGAGGGGGGGTGAATAGGAAACTACAAATTTTCTTTTTCTTTTAATAAAATTAAGGCTTTGCTCAAATATAAGTTCTCTAGAAATGCAACTAGGTGAACAATCCTATATGATGAGCAAATGGCAAGCTAGCAAGATATTCTAGAGAAGATAAGCTAGCAATACAAGTAAAGGAAGGTTAAGAGATAACCACACGGTAACGCGGAGATGTTTCACCGGAGTTCACTTCCCAATGGAAGCTACGTCTCCGTTGGAGCGGTGTGAAGTCACAAAGTGAACTTCGAGTAGCCGTGATATGGCACACCGTATCTCCCTCGTGTTATCCTCCAATGAGGAGTTCCACGAGCCACTATATGATGCCCTCGAGGTCGGCAACAAACATTTACAAGGATGAGGCACACTCCACAACCGAATTGGAGGCTCTCACCAAATTCCCGCGGCTCCCGAAGCCACAAGAATCACAAGGCCAAGGCACACATCCACAACTCAATTGGAGGCTCTTGGCTTTTCCCCGTGGCTCCCAAAGCCACGAAGAACACAACTTCCGTCTAGGGTTCAACGAACCCAAGAGTAACAAGATCCGCTAGGGATTAGTGGGGGAATCGAAATTGCTTTGGTGGAAGTGTAGATCTAGACCTCCTCCGTCACTCCTCAAAGTATGAAGGTGTTTGAACCGATGGAGTGGGAGATCTAGGAGGTTGAAGCTTTGCAACAATGGTGGAGAGAGTATTTTGGAAAGCTTGGCTTCTTTGTAGAAGAAGACAAGTATATATAGCTCCACCCAAATTGTGGTCGTTGGCCAGTTTTCTGCATACGCGCGGTACTACCGGACCAAAGGACCGGTACTACCGAACAGCAGGAAACAACAGTCAACAGACGTTTTGACCAGGCGATACCAGCGCCCGGTAGTACCGAAGACCTGACCAGTACTACCGGAGGGCGCAGGATCGGTAGTACCGGAAATAGTTTCGGTACTACCGCTTAGGAATTACCCCCAATACAGAAGCTTTTGGCGTTCGCCGGTACCTGGCTCGGTACCTAGCCTGGTACTACCGAGCGTGAAGGCTCGGCACTACTGGCCTTTTTATCCGGTACTACCGGAGCCAGGAAATTGCGCCAAACACAACATATTAGATGGAATGGGATGGCTGTGGAGTGCATATTTGGTTTGTGCAAAATATGTAAACAAGATTGATTCCGCCCAAACCTCCACAACGGACCCCCTCTTGATAGTACGGTTTTCCTATAAGATAACACCTAGGAAAACTATAACTTCTCGCTTGACGCTTGTAGAGGAGAAGTCCCACCATCATGTGTAAATATATATAAGATGTACCTGTAAATCTTTTAGCACACAATTAGTCCGCTTATTGTGTTGTCAACAAACATCAAAACAATAGGGATAGAAATGCCCTTTCAATCTCCCCCTTTTTGGTGTTTGATGACAACACAATGTTTAGTGACAAAAGATTTGCAAAAGACAAGCGGGCTCCCCCTGAAGGTGTGCATTATTTGTAATTTGCGTTTGAATGCAAGACACACCATATTCATGTGGGAGGGGCACCCCTTATATTTTACAAACCTAGCAAGTTTAACTAAATAAGCATATGAATAATAACTTGCCAAACGCATAAGACATAACCAAGGATAGATAGCTAAATAAGTCTATTACATAGCACCACATAGTCTTAAGCAAATAGGTTCAAGCATGTCTTACACCATGCGTAATGAAGTTCATAAACCAAATAAGATGGAACACAAGCGGTAAAGAATCAAAGCAAGAGCAAGCTTGTGTCCCTCCCCTGCAAATCCCCTCGATAAGTCCTACTAGAACATATTCTCCCCCTTTGTCATCGAAATGCCAAAAAGGGAGAAGCGCGATGCTAAGAAACGTCCCATGGAGAGTCACTCTCCACCCATGCTGCGGTGGACAGGGGTACGAGCCGGATCCTCAGTCTCGGGGGGGGGGGGGTCATCTTTACTCCAATAGCCATGCTTGGAGATCCACTGTTCCTTGGGGGTGATGACCAAGTCACTTGGGCGCTCGGGCGAGTGAAAAATCTCCAACTTCCTCATCATTGCTTTCTGTCGCATGGCAGCCTTCTTGTGATAGACATGAGCCTCATACATGCGCTCTTGAATGTCCAACTTGAAGCAAAAAAGCTCTCTTGGCCTTGATTTGAAATTTCTTGAACCACGAAGGTTCCTCCTCAAGAGGCGGTGCACTAGAACTAGCCCCAACATCCGGAGCACTTGAGGGAGCACTAGTTGAGCCTCTAGCAGTTTTGGCGACCGTTCTGTCCTTGGGTAGAGTGTGTGCCTTCCTTTGCAGTTGTTTGGCATTGTGCTTGATCACGGGCAAACCATCCTCCAAAAGGTTCCCACCTTTCTTCGCACTCCATTTGTCACAAATGAGGGCCATGATAAATGGCGCATAAATAGGAACTCGCTTGTCAATAACATTCAGCCACATCTCTTGATATAGAAAATCCATGACATCAAGTTGTCTTCCTTTCTCTTGATTGTCCTTTGAGTTAGCCAAGAGATCAAAAGTGTAAGAGTGCACTTGGTCCCAATTCCCAATCCGCGGAGCAAGACACTCACGATAGATGCGGTGCAAAATCTCAAATGGTGGAATAAGGTTGACGAGGGGTTAACTCATCAAATCCCATGGTTAAGGACCTAGGGTTGAGATTACGGGGAGAGAACGTGGTAGAGCTGGTAGTTTCGTCGGCTGATAAGCAAAAGCAGGGATTTACCCAGGTTCAGGCCTCCGGAGAGTAACACCCTACTTCCTGCTTGGCTGGTATTGATATGAGGGTATATGCGAGCTACAATGGAGTCTCGAAGAGATGTCGATCTCGCTAGGGCTTTGGTGGTTTGAGTATTGCGTGTCCCCCCTGATCGGTGGCCCTCCCAGCGTTTATATAATAGGCTGGGTCTCGGGAGTTCGCAACCGACTCAGATTTACAAGTAAGGAAAGTCTAAACCGACTATGGCTTCGTCTAACTTGGAGGATACTCCGTCTTCTTGGGCCTTCCTTTATGGGCTTCATGTAGGCTCGTGATAGTTGAGCCTAGTCGATACGTGCACCAGGTACCCTCATGGTAGGGTACCCGAAAGGTATATCCCCATCAAAGGTCCTCGGTTTGACCCGGTTTTCCACCTTCCATAGTAATAGGAGCAAGCAACTCCTTGCCATCGGAGTCATTTTTTGAATGGCATCTCCATCCACGAGGGGAGTGAGGACCCCCATCACGATAACCTCCCAAAACAGTTCCAAACTCACTCCATTTAGCTTCAAGCAAAGTGTCCTTGGTCATCCATTTGATGGTCCGAGCAGTATCATTGCCAAAGTGGACAGTTGAGTAGAATTGGAGAATATAGTACTCAATGTATGGGTGATTGAAGCACATAATGTTGATGAGACCAAATTCTTCACACATAGCAAGGGTTTCTGCAAAATAGTCTCTAAGCTTATCCTTCTTCATGTGTTTGATGTCAATAGTGTGTTGAGGCACCACTTTGTGTTTATTGGTTGATGCCAAATATACTTCTTGAAACACCCTTTCTTGCTTAATGGTGTGGAAGTGAGGATTGGCCATACGAGGGTCCTTGTCCACATCATAAGGATTAATCTCCCTATAGGCACGATACTCATGAAGACGATATTTGGTGAATGGCTTGAGAGTGGCTTGCTTGCGGACGGCTTGCGGAGGCAAACGACCTTGAGTTCTAGCAGTGGTTCTTGTTGGCAAAATCTCTTCTTCAAAATCTTCTTCATACTCGTCATCAGACTCATCAACTTGAGGCCTCTTATCTTTGCGAGAGTACACCACCTTATCCTTACCACCATGGCTACCGCCACGACCACCTGTGAAAAGCATACATAGGTATCGAGGGAATAGGGGTAAGTGCACAAGTTCATGAATTTGTAAAACAAACTAGTTGCTAACTGTAGGTAGGAGTTGAAATATCAGGTTTCAGTGGGACAGAGGCCCGGTAGTACCGATCCCATGAGGGCGGTAGTACCGGCCATCACCATTGATGTTGACCTCAGTGAGAACACGAAACCGTGACAAATCGACAAAATAGCTACACTAAGCAACTACCTACTGCTGTCACAGGCCTAGGAAAGACTCCCCCACAATTTTAACCGAAAAATATGGAGCTACCGGTGATTTGCCCTAGGGCATTTAGGTTTCAAAATAGAGACCAAAAGAAGGCAAAATAGGGCAAGTACCGGAGGCCATCGGAGGGGAGAGGAATGGGAGCGACTCCCACGGAGCAGATCCGGCCGGGGACGGCGAGGGGAGGGTCACCGGCGGTGGCGGCTGTCGGCCCAGTGGAAACCAGGGTACCATGGGCCGGCCTTCCATAGCCCTCAACACTCTACCAAGCATTTCTGCTAAGGACCAGGCGTTCAGCCTGACGAGACTCGTGAGGGATCTTTCCCTCGGGAGGTGTCGTGGGTTTGTCACGTCAGATGTCATGGATGACTTCGTAGGTGTGGGATTGCGCGAGTCAATCGTCTCCGAGCTTGGGATCGCAGGAACAAAGATCAACACAGATTTACCCAGGTTCGGCCCCTCAATGTGAGGTAAAGACCTACTTCCTGCCTACCCTAGATTGGTATTGATATGATATATGTGGTGTTACAATGGAGGCGATCCGATCTCGGTACTCGCCGTATGAACTAGGGTTTGAGGGCTTGACCTCGTCTAAGTCCTGCGAGTCCTCTTTATATACACAGAGACTCGCCAGGTGATTACCCCCAAGAGCAGGGGATCACTATAGCACCTCTCAATGTGGAAGTAAGGTATCGATCCGCATGAGCAAGAAGGAAAAGTTATCTATTCCCTACAACTAAAGTGTCACAAGTTTTAGTTGATTATGCACTAAACAAGTTTAAGGAGCAAGGTGGTTGATTGATGGATGGAAGTAACCAAGCAAGAATGTAAAAGTGTCCCAATACTCTTCAATGCAAGAGGACAAGACAAAGGTTTTCTCTTATAGGAACAATGGACATGGGTTCATGGGTTCACTTAATCCTCTATCTCTCATCTATGGTGATTATCATGTTATAGATAAAGTACACATAATTGTCATGCTTTAATGGTAGCTTTTATAACGGCTATATGTCCTAAAACACATAGTTGAAAGAAGTACTCATTTGTGTTGCTAGGTCACCCTCGTAAGGCTAGCGTGGTTGCTCTCACTCCCACATCATACTCTTTCTTTTTACCCCCAGATAAAGGATGTTGGGCGGTACTGTGTCACTCAATACCTATGACTTGTCACATCGGCCATCCCGTACCCACATACATCATACTTCATAATGGACAATATTCTAGACACTAGTGCAATGATTTATATTCGTGTGTGTTACCACATCTCTCTCATCTATCTACACTTGGTGGTGTCAATCACCTCATGACAAAGATAAACAAGGCATTATGTATAAATCAAACCATCACATGCATCATAGAATATCTCCAAAGTATGACAAGTCATAAAAGATCCAACACAACAGTAAATGCATAACAAATATTATCTCACACCACAATATCCACCATGGGAATTACATAGATGACCGTAATCATGTTCAGCAGCTCATACGGTACTAATTAGTGAAGCTCAAAGAGAGGAGAGATACATAAGTTACCACCACAAACCCAAGTCCAGGGGGTGGACTACTCCCCCTTCATCATGGAGACGGTGGAGAAGTCGTTGGAGAAGGTGGAGACCACCCCGGCAGCGCCCCACCGGAGTTTTCCCCCTCCAATCTGCAGCTCCTGGTCTCTGTTTCGTGTTTCTGTGTTTCGGCGGCGCTCCTCCAGAGAACGTCGGGGGGCTATTTTTATAGGCGTTTTTAGGTCAAGACTATGTCGGTGGAGCAAAGATCGACGGCCACGGAGCTCCGAGGGGGAAAAGAGGTGGGCCCACGCGGCCAGGTACAGTAGGCCGTGTGGGACCCTCTAATTTCCAGCCTGTTGGGCTTCTGGTCTTCAATTTAATCCCATTGCGTTCGTCTCGAAAATTCTGAACCGTGCTCTTTGGCCTTGCCCTTTTTGGAGTCCCGAAGCTCCCGGAAAGTCTGAAACACTAAAAAAGACGTTTTCTGGAAAACAGGGTTAATTCCAAATAAATGGGAAAACTATGAAATATTCCCAAAATCATTATAAAACATTGATATAACCCTTATATGATGCAAATATGATTGGAATAGAAGTAAAATAATGCAAAGTTCATGTATGCATTTTACATGCATCAACATCCCCAAGCTTAACCCATGCTCGTCCCGAGTATGAAGGTGATAAAACTAACATGGACTTTGCATTTTAATACTATCAATGGATATCAAAGGTGATTACTATTGCTACATAAAGTCAAATGATTCATTCTTCAAAGGAATAACAATATGCAAGATAAATTATGAAGTGATATCAAATACTCAATGTAAAGATGTTCAATGATAAATTCACAAAGTGTAACATAGAAGAAAGTACTATGGACCAAATGTATGCATAATGAAAAGTAAAAACATCCTATGGTGGTCATAGAGTACTTCTTATGAAAACTGAATATAAAAGGTGGACACTTTGGATAGATAAATAAGTAGAGGTAAAGCATGAATAAGTTTCATCTAACTTCCAAACACTTCTACTTAAGTTAATGCTTGCAATGTGGTAGTCATTGGTGTGGAGCTCTCATTACCCCTATCATAGCATCTTGAATGATTAATGTTTAAAGTGAAAGCAAATATGAGTGGTGTGCTTGACAATGTATTGGTTGAATGTCTCATGTCCCTTGAATACAAGTACCTACACCATGTGTTACTCACTTTGGTCCACAAAGTAAATTCAAATAAAGGTCATTGCAAGTAATAATAGTATCATCAAGAACTGCACTGGGGTACCTCTTGCCCCTTGACATGAACAAGCCCATGTCAAAACAACAAGACAAACAGACAATGAACAATCTCAGCACTCTTTTATTTACTATGGGTATAGCTTTTTATTATGAGGTGCATCACTGAATGAACATTATGGTTATGCTGTAAATTTCCACCATGAATGATGCATGGCTTAGATTAGCGGCCCAGGCATTTCTCTAACCATTTATACAAACTCTTTGAACTTACTAAGTATCCACATTCATTTCACCCATGATAGGCATCCATAAACAAAAGTACATGACATCAACTAAATATAAATAAGTGCAATGTTGAAAGCTTGCCATGTGACAGCACATATGGGCTAACTCTCAACCAAAACTATTGTCAAGCCCACAACTTCATAATTTTAATCACAATGGTTCATGCTTATTAAATGCAATAAAAGTAAATTGTGCATCAAGTTCGTGAGAGCTTTTAACCAATTTTTCCCATGACAATCAATAACATAAGCATTTAAATTCAGAAATGTAGATAACACAATATAACATGATAAACATACTTGGAATAGCATAAAGCTAATAGGTAGATATGGTGGACTCACTGGAAAAACTTTGGTTGAAGGTGTTGGGAAACAAGCTTTTTACTTGTTGTAATTTTTGGGCTAGCAATAGGGAGAAAGTTGACCATCTAAATGCATGCATAAGTGTCCATAGAACTAATCAATCCATGTTAAACCAAGTAAAGTTAAAATTCAACATCTAAACATGGTAAAAGATAGCTCTTGACAACACACTTGCAAATTAATAGTCATTCAAAGCACATGAATTATGCAATTATATGTATCTTTTAAAATCAACTCAACATCCCTTTCCCAATCTTATAATAGCATCCAACATAATTCAACCCAAATTTCCAGTAGCTCTCTCATATATAAATGATAGTGTGGTGGCCTCACAAAAATAAAAATCTAATCTAAACAAACGAAAAGAAGCTCCAAGTTTATGCGATAAAGTGTTTCGATCGAAAAACAGAAGTTAGACGTGTGCAAACCGAGAGTGTGTAGGTCCAGTGTGGTTGTCTTCACATCCCCAAGCTTATGGTCTTCACCATCCTTGGATAGCTCTCGGTGCATCTCCTCTAATCCCTGTGAAAAAACTTCAAAACACCGTTTCTCCCATTTCTTTTTCTGTGGGGCACGTTAGTAGTGATAAACAAATAGATTTCTTGCTGCATATAATCCTTAGACAAAAATTCATATGGATGTCCAGAACATGTATAATGTTGTATGCCTACTCATAAACTCAATTGATCAAAAAGATTCATGTTAAAAGTTCTAAGCATGCATCAAACAAAATGGGACAGAATCTGTCCAGAAAAACAGCAGCAGCAAAACACATTTTTCTACCCTACTTAAACTCGTCAGAAAAATCTGCAAAAAATCACGTGCGCAGAGAATGAAAATTTGAAGCTACGGTTCAAATTACAGCTCAATCGGAGTTACAGATAAAAAATGAAAAATCAAACCGTGCACAGACTTCGTGCAGGCAGAAAACTCTCCGAAAATGAATAGCAACTTTTCAAACCCAAAATAGGTAAAACTTGGTTCTTTATTAAAAATCTCAGAAACAAAACTAACAAACTACTCTCTTGTTACAGCAAGAGGACACAAAGAAAATCACAAATAAAAACAACCGGGTTGCCTCCCGTAAAGCGCTTTCTTTATAGCCATATAGCTAGGCTTGATAGTTTTAATGATGCTCACATAGAGAAAAATATGAAACACATTTAAGTCTAACCCACTTCCTATGCATTGGGATCTTGTAAGAAAATAAATCAATAAAGCACAAAGTGACTAGCATAGGAAGGCAAAGCAAGTGCAACTTCAAGATTTTCAACAAAGAGAGAGGAGACTTAATATTATTGTGGTATATGAAGTCATGTCTCCCTCTCTCATAAAAACTTTCAGTAGCATCATTGATAAAATCTACAATATAACCATCACATGAAACATTCTTACCATGATCCATATGCATAAAAGTATCAATATTTTCCACATAAGCAAAGTTCTTATTATTAATAGCAATGGAAGTAGGATCATTGTAAAGAACTCGAACATGATAGACAAGTTGTATATTAATTGGATGGTTTTGGGTGATCCTTCCATAACTATGACAAGTTTTATGAGGATGATTGTAATTATTAGCATCATCATTTTCAGAATTAGTACCAAAGAGATTTTCAATATCAAAAGTACTATGCTTTTCCCAATCATGATCACTACTATAAGTAACAGGCATAGGATCATCATCGAAATCAGACTCATCAGCAACAACTATAATAGGAGCAACATGCTTAGGGGAAGATACCGTTTCCTCTTTTTCATTAATAAGAGTAAAACAAACATTAGTCCTTTCATATTTTGGTAAAGTAGTTCCATCTTTTATAATATTTTGTATGTAAGTGTTGGCATGGCAATTATTAACACAATAGAGATAACATCCATGTAACACGCTATTCATATCAAAAGCACTCATATCTAACGAAGAAGTTTTTCTTGATAACTCTTCACACCCCAAAAATAATGTAAGTTCATCATGTTGATTAGGAGTGATCATGTTATCACAAAAGTCTCCCGCAATATCCTTATTAGAACCTGAGCATTGAAATTCGAAATGACCCTCTTTATAGCAAAGTTCACAAATAAAAGGATAGCGGGCACACACTTTTTCAGCCAAATCACTTAGAGCTCTGTACCATGTTGTAGTTTTTTCATTCCTATGATGAATACAATATTCCTCTTCGATTTTATTCTTTTCACAAGGTCTAAGTGCTCCACAAAAATTAACATGCTTATAAGAAATAGTATTTTCAGAAGTTTGAGCATGTTTATTGCAATCATTAGTAACAATTTCGGTTTCCAAGCAAGTGTCTTTAAAAGGTTCATGATACATGTCCCAATTCTCTTTAGGAATATTAATATGAGAAGCAAAGGTTTTACAGCAATCAACAATAATTTGAGAATCAAGACCAAATTTAGCACTAAGCCCATGAAAACTAGCAGTTTCAGCGAAAGACTTAATGCAATTATACTCAAAGTTTATACCTGATTCTTTACCTTTGTCGTTCTCCCAATCTTCAGTATTGCGTTGAATTGTTTCAAGAAGATCCCATTTAGCTTCAACCTTCTTACTTGTGAAAGAACCACCTGAAGAAGCATTTAGATAATCCTTGTAATGACCTGAAAGCCTATAGAAATTAGTAACAATTATTTCCTTAGGAAGCTCATGGTTAGGACATTTGAGTATTAATGTTTTCAGTCTTCCCCAAGCTTGAGCAATGCTTTCTCTATCATGAGGATAAAAATTGAAAATGTAACTCCTAGCTAGATGCACTTCATGAAGAGGATAAAATTTAGAGTAAAAGAGAGATTCAAGCTGTTTCCAATTCGAAGGACGATCATCCAGCATCCTATACCACTTCTTTGCTTTGTCCTTAAGTGAAAATGGAAATAATTTCCTCATGACATCTTCTCTTGATAAACCTGTAACCTCAAACAACTCACAAAGTTCTGTAAGTTTCAACAAGTGATCATGTGGATGGACTGTTCCATCCCCTGCATAACGTTCATTCATAACCATTTCAACAATTTCCATAGGTATTTCAAAAGGAATACTTTCAGTAAGTGGATCACAAGTATCATTTTTAGAAAAACTAGATTCCCCAAGCTTAGACTTTTCCATAGCATTAGCAATAGTGCGCAAAGAATTTATAGTAATAACATTGCTACCATCATGCAAATGATTTTCCATAGATTTTTTAATTTTTTGCTCAAACTCATCATGTCCTAACTCAAGATAAATTTAATCAAGCTCTCTAATTTTTTTTTTCCATTTTCTAATTTTTATGGGTTTTTGATAAAACTAATGAGAAACTCACAACCAAACAAGTTTAAAGGAACCTCCCCAAGCTTAGATGATTGCAAGATATAAAACAAGATAAAATAAATCTAAAGTCTAGTGCACACAAGAATAGAAACTTAAGCGCTACGCTCCCCGGCAACGGCGCCAGAAAAGTACTTGATTACCCCCAAGAGCAGGGGATCACTATAGCACCTCTCAATGTGGAAGTAAGGTATCGATCCGCGGGAGCAAGAAGGAAAAGTTATCTATTTCCTACAACTAAAGTGTCACAAGTTTTAGTTGATTATGCACTAAACAAGTTTAAGGAGCAAGGTGGTTGATTTGATGGATGGAAGTAACCAAGCAAGAATGTAAAAGTGTCCCAATCCTCTTCAATGCAAGAGGACAAGACAAAGGTTTTCTCTTATAGGAACAATGGACATGGGTTCATGGGTTCACTTAATCCTCTCTCTCACATCTATGGTGATTATCATGTTATAGATAAAGTACACATAATTGTCATGCTTTAATGGTAGCTTTTATAACGGCTATATGTCCTAAAACACATAGTTGAAAGAAGTACTCATTTGTGTTGCTAGGTCACCCTCGTAAGGCTAGCGTGGTTGCTCTCACTCCCACATCATACTCTTTCTTTTTACCCCCAGATAAAGGATGTTGGGCGGTACTGTGTCACTCAATACCTATGCCTTGTCACATCGGCCATCCCGTACCCACATACATCATACTTCATAATGGACAATATTCTAGACACTAGTGCAATGATTTATATTTCGTGTGTGTTACCACATCTCTCTCATCTATCTACACTTGGTGGTGTCAATCACCTCATGATAAAGATAAACAAGACATTATGCATAAATCAAACCATCACATGCATCATAGAATATCTCCAAAGTATGACAAGTCATAAAAGATCCAACACAACAGTAAATGCATAACAAATATTATCTCATACCACAATATCCACCATGGGAATTACATAGATGACCGTAATCATGTTCAGCAGCTCATACGGTACTAATTAGTGAAGCTCAAAGAGAGTAGAGATACATAAGTTACCACCACAAACCCAAATCCAGGGGGTGGACTACTCCCCCTTCATCATGGAGATGGTGGAGAAGTCGTTGGAGAAGGTGGAGACCACCCCGGCAGCGCCCCGCCGGAGTTTTCCCCCTCCAATCTGCAGCTCCTGATCTCCGTTTCGGTGTTTCTGTGTTTCGTCGGCGCTCCTCCAGAGAACGTCGGGGGGCTATTTTTATAGGCGTTTTTAGGTCAAGACTATGTCGGTGGAGCAAAGATCGACGGCCACGGAGCTCCGAGGGGGAAAAGAGGTGGGCCCACGCGACCAGGTACAGTAGGCCGCGTGGGACCCTCTAATTTCCAGCCTGTTGGGCTTCTGGTCTTCAATTTAAGCCTATTGCGTTCGTCTCGAAAATTCTGAACCGTGCTCTTTGGCCTTGCCCTTTTTGGAGTCCCGAAGCTCCCGGAAAGTCTGAAACACTAAAAAAGACGTTTTATGGAAAACAGGGTTAATTCCAAATAAATAGGAAAACTATGAAATATTCCCAAAATCATTATAAAACATTGATATAACCCTTATATGATGCAAATATGATTGGAATAGAAGTAAAATAATGCAAAGTTCATGTATGCATTTTACATGCATCACCAGGTTACAAAGGAAACTTCCTCCACAAGGAATATATCAACTGGAACCTACTTGGAGACTAATTAGTCTTCATGCCTTCCAAGATATGTCTTCTAGATTCTTCTCCTTGTGACAGTGCGATATTGGGCTTGCTTTCATGTAGGCCTTTGCTCGTGCGAGTACAGTAGGTCGCACTTATCAATATGGGCCGCGGGTTAATCCACAAAGTATTCCCCCGACATTAGCCCCCAAGATTGGTTAGGACTTCACGGTGAGGATCTTCTGGTTACTTGAAATGGTTGTCGAGCTGCACTGTGAGCGTTCTGACTAATCTCTGACTGATGCGATTCAAAGCCGCGATTCATTTGTGCGACTCATCCTTTCTGTATGGAATATTCTGTTTCCTTCAATTGCGGACCGTTCCTTATTCTGCGGGCGCAAATTGTTCCGTTGATTTCGGGCACCCCAGTTATAAGCTGCGGCGGCCTAGGTCAATATTCACCTGCCTCTGCTTTTTCCTTACTCCTAGCCGCGCCGCCTTCTTCCTCAACCGAGCTTAGCCCCCGATCCAATCTCCTCTTGCAATGGCGCCTAAGGCAAAGCCGTCTGAGGATAAGCGCAAGATCTCCTGCAACTGGGAAGGATCCTGGGTGACGGAGGAGGTCCTGGCGGATCCGTCCGTCAAAGGTTTCTTGCCGCTGAAGGAGAGCAACGTCCGGCGGGCGCCAGGTGACGAAATCGAGCCGCGCCCCAAGCCCAACGAACTGGTGATGTTCGTGGAGCACGTGGAGCGTGGATTCACGTCGCCCGGCTCCCTCTTCTTCCGCAATTTGATGCAACGCCTGGGCCTCCGTCTTCACGACATTGGGCCTAACTCAATGCTCCAAGTGAGCAATTATCATGTACTATGCGAGGACTATCTCGGCATAGCCCCCAACATTGATCTGTGCCTGGCCTCTTTTTCTTGCAACAGCCAGCTTACTTCCAAAGGTGGCGCCTATGTTCAGGTCGGCGCCATCAGCCTGCAACGCCACAGAAATTATGTTCTTCCCAAGCTAGCCCTGGCGAATCGGCCCAGGGCTTGGCAAAAAACTTTTTTCTACTGCCAAGATACTTCGCCAGAGGGCGAAACTCGCCTCCCCTCCTGGTCCAATACCACTTTCGTGCCTACTGAGGCACTAAAATCCAAACCTCGGGATGCCGCCACATCCTTCATCAACGAGTCGCTGATCAAGGTCCGTGCCTTGATCGGTCATGGCCTTGCTGGCCTTGATCTTCTCTCCTGCTGGACGAAATGGCGCATCCAACCAGTGAGTCCCCAACAGCGGTCCTTTCTCGAGTGCTCTGGCACCTCTGCTGATGTTGATCGCATCAAAGCTGCCGACTGGGAACCTGAAGAATGGGTGGAGTTCGTCACCCGTGTGACCGAGGAGAAGAATGTCTCCTTTGACAAGGTGGGGCTTGCCCCTTTTAGTGCTAACAACAAGCCTTTCGAGGTAACTTTTCTTTTCTAGACCTTTGTCTTTGCAGCAGAATTGCGTTCCTTCTTGACACTAAAATCCACCTTTTTCTGGATCAGGCTGATGAGAACTATTGGTCGCTTCTAGCGACTGATGTGGGCACTGCTGCTCCCAAGCGTGCCACAAGGAAGAAACTACTGTCCGCTCTTGAGGGCACTGAGATTGCTGATATTCCATCTGTTGCCACTGCGGCTTCAGATGGTGAAGATATTGAACTGGAGGAAGACGACAGTCCTGTGCCAGCTGCGAGTCCTCCTACTGCGGCTGACCCAACTCCCCGCAGGGCCTCAAAGAGACTATCCCAGGAGGAGCCGGAGCTCAACGCTATGAAAATCCTGAGGCCGCCAAGCGTCGCAGGCCTGCTGTGGGCGCGACTCCCTCTGTTGCCAGGCGTGTGCTTAGGGCCACTGCCTCGGCTGAAGAAGATATGGAGCCCCATTCTGGTAATTCTCGCTGCCTTAGCATCCTGACTGCATGTTCTTTTCCTTCCTTTTATTAACACATAGACCTCTGGCTGTAGATTCAGGGTTCCAGGGTCTGTCGTCACCTTCAAGTGACGGCCTTATGGCCTCTGTGAAGATGGCTCCAGAGTTAGTAACTTTCTCCGCGCTTATAGTGTTTCTTTTCTGTCATATGCGCTTCTTTCTTATACAATGCTCTTGTTCTTGCAGAAGTGTGGTTAAAACCGTGGCTGATCTGGGAGTTGTCTCCGAGGCTGCGGGTGAGCCGCCTATGGCGCCAGCGGCTTATACTGCCATGGTGGAGGGCGTGGCCACCACTAACGATCTGGCTACGGCCTCTGCTCCTGACACGGCTGCCCAAGAGGTGGCTCTGGAAGATGGGACAGATCTCCTTGTCGCCCAGGACACAGAGAAAGCCAATCCCACAACCGAGGTTGTGGTAGCTAAGAATGCCAAAGCACCGCTGGTTGAGTCGCCGGCGGCTGATAATCTGTAGTCGCCAGCACTGCATCTTGAGGTTGCTTCCTCCTCCTCCTTGAGCCATGCTGAACAGCTGTCGCGGGCCATCATTGCCTCAAATGATAAACAAGCCACAGAGCTTCGTGAGGCGCTGTCCAACTTGTCTGCAGCTTACAAGGTAATTATCTATCTTGACCTGTCTGTCTCTAGCCCCCAAGGATCGAGTTTCTTCTTTGATGCAAAGGGGAACTTGATACTTCTTGTAATTGTTATCTTTTGTAGTGATGGTATTCAAATCATTGCAAACTTATCCATTGCCATTGATCTGTTGGTCTTCTACCTTGCAGGAGGAATTATATGTCGTGACGGCTGATAAACATGCCTTGGAGAAGCAATTGCAGGAAGCTCCTACTGAACTTGAGAGTCTGCGCGAGCTCCTTCACCAACGCGATGCTGAACTGAAGAAAAAAGACGCCAGGATTGGCGCTCTTTCGGACGAGAGCTACAAATTTTCTGAACAGGCCAAAGCCACTGAGCTGCGGCTTAAAAAGGTTGAAGAGAAATCCCACGAAAGGATCCAGCAGCAGGATCATCAAATCAGTGCGCAGAAGGACGCCATTGCTCAAGCCAACGAGGACACACGGCTAAAGGCTGTTGAGATTGGCCGCCTTCAGAAACAATTGGCAAAAGTATCTGATGCCCATAATCTTGTTCATGCCAAGGTCTGCATCATGACTCAGGAGTTGACTGGTACGTTTTGCAATCCACAGCTGCACTTTTTCTTGGTTACCTTCTTTTGTATATAGTTGCTAGTCTGATGGTTGCCATGTTGCAGGTGAGGATGCTGCATTGCAGCGTGGTAGTACACAAGAGCAGCTAGAGTATATCCGCGAGTTTGCACGGAAGGCTTGCGATGCCATGAAGCAGTTATCTGCTTGCCTCCTGCCCTCCAAGTCTGTCCCTGCCGATGCTGGAGGACTGTTGAAGAGGCTGCTTAAGGCGCCTCAGTACTTCTTGGACTGGAAGGAATCCTCAGCTCACTCCGGCGCGGCTCACGTTCTTGCATTGGCCAAGACGTATGATCCGTCGTTTGATGCTGCCAAGGTCGCGCAAGGCAGGCCTCCAAAGAAGACAGATGACACCATTTTGACGCCCTCGGAGTATGCGGCGACGTGGAAGAGCATGCGGGGTCATGCGACTGAACTTGTGGACGGAGTGGACCTGGCGACCTATCTAGGAAAATATCATCCAGATGGGAAGAGATTTGAGAGGTTACCCACTGCGTCAACCAGCGTGGTGGCTCCACAAGAGAAGAACTCCTCTCCGGGTGTTTCCAGCTCTGTAGCCCCCAAGCCTGCGACTGATAAACCTTCCAGCGATCCTGCGGCTGCTCCTTCTTGCAAGCTTGGTAAGCCGCCTGTTCCTCCTTCCCATAAGCCAAAAGCTGGGCAAAAGTGAGAAAAACAATGATATGGTGAATTTAGCCCTTAGTGGCTTGTAATAATTGTTGGAATTATGTGTCAGCAACAATGTTATGATGGTTAAGTACTCTCAGCAATACGGGTTTCGACCAATAGGCTGGTCCTTATGATTTGTCTCAGTTTTTCCTTACTTAGGCCCTTGCGCGGCTCAGTATTTCGTAGGGTGAAATGCGTGTTCAGTGTCGAGAGCGGTCATGATAGGCAATCAAGCTCGATTGACACCGCACCCCCAGTACTTTGGCCGCATAATGCAAGTCGCATCCAAGTGAAGGTTGAGTATAATCACGATAAATGCCACTCGTTTGGCGATTCCAAGGTAATAGGCCGCGCTCATAAAGCTGCTGCATCCCCAAGGAACCAATTATTAAAAAATAAAAGACTCACAACTCAATTGGTAATTTGAGGCGAAACGACAACCGCCTACATAGTAGGGGTGCCGGCTTTATTTTAGAATCATTATATGATACATAGGGTCGGTCGCGCCTGGGTGGCGATCCCTTGTGATACATGGGGTCGGTCGCGCCTAGGTGGCGACCAAATTTTTGATACATGGGGTCGGTCGCGCCTAGGTGGCGACCAAAATTTTGATGCATAGGTTACGGCCGCGCCTAGGTGGCGACCGGTTTTTGATACATGGGGTTGGTCGCGCCTAGGTGGCGACCAGAATTTTGATACATGGGGTCGGTCGCGCCTAGGTGGCGACCAGAATTTTGAAGTTTGAGCCCTGAGTGGCCAGCTTGGTACTGTGAACCCTTGGTGGTTCTTGTTGCGGTCGCCGATGGCGACTCGCGATGTTTGGGATATACCCTTATTGCCGATGGCCTGTAGCTCTTGCTTTCCTCGCCTCCCTTGCGGCTGTAATCTGAAGCCGCAGGTTGGGCAGGTGCCTTTTGCCTCCATGATGTCAAAATTTTGTTGCGGTTCGCGAACGGGCATGCTCTCTGCGACGCAAGCAACTCTAGCAATGGCCCTGTCGCCTTCTTCGCATTCTTGTGCTATCTCTTTATCGCCATTGATAGTGATGACTCCCTTGGGACCTGGCATCTTTAGCTTCAGGTACACGTAACACGGCCTAGCCATGAATTTTGCGAACGCTTCTCTGCTGAAGAGTGCGTGGTATGGGCTCTGGAAATCTACAACTTCGAACCAGATGTACTCGCTTATGAAGTTGCTTTGTGTCCCGAAGGCTACTTCCAGGTTGATTCGCCCTAATGGTTGAGCTGATACGCCTGGCACGACACCATGGAACGTTGTTCTGGACAGATGCAGCTGCTTTTCTTGGAGATTCATCCTCTTGAAAGTCTCATAGTATAATATGTTGATGCTGCTGCCTCCATCCATCAGTACTTTGCTTAATTTGTATCCTGCGACTTGAGGGGCAACCACTAGCGCGAGCTTGCCTCCTTCGTTTATTTCTCCAGGGTGATCTTCGCGGCTCCAAGCTACTGGTTGCTCAGACCACTTCAGCCATTGTGGTATGGCTGGTACTACGGTGTTAACAGCTTGATTGCGTCGTCGTAGCTTCTGCTTCCTTCTTGAGGTGTTAACCACAATTGTGTGATATTGACCCAACTGTTTTGGGAACTGCGGCTGGTTTGGCTGTGGGTTTGGAGCAGCATTGTTGTTACCTCCGCCGTGGTTGCCTCCCTCATTGTTCTGATGGTTGTTATTCCCATTGAGTGGCTGCCCATCCTTCCATTTTTTTTGTAATGATAGCACTGCGCCTTTGTGTGGTTGGGTGGTTTTCCATCTTTTCCCACATGGATGTCACAGGGGCGGTTGAAAACCTCTTCCAGGTTAACTGGGTGGAAATTTCTTCCTCTGCCACTGCTTTGCTTGTAACGAGTGTTCGTGTTTGCGACTAATCCTGAGTTTCCTTCCTCGTTCTTGCGCTTGTTGTAACTCGCATTACTATTGCTAGCTTGTTGCTGTTGAGGCTTGCTGCTGCTTTTTTCCTTTGCCAACAGTTTCCTCTTCTTCTCCATCAGATGCATCCTTGGTCTTATCCGAGCTGGCATACTTGTTAGCTGCTGCCATCACCTCGCTGAGGCTCTTGACTTTGTCCTTCATGCGACCCAGTTTATGGACCAGCGGCTCAAACTTGCAATTTTTCTCCATAACCAGGACAGCTGAGCTTGAAGGTATATTATCTGAGGAGTGTATAATTTCTGCCACCCTCCTCATCCAGTGGCGACTTGACTCGCCTTCCTTCTGCACGCAGCGCTCAAGATATTCTATGCTGCAGAGTCGCTTGCATGTTCCTTGGAAATTCTTGACGAAAGCTTCCTTCATCTCGTCCCAAGAATTTATTGAATTTGGTGGCAAGTTCTGTAACCAGATGTGGGATGCGCCTTCTAACATCATATTCAAGTATCGGGCACAGATCTCTTCGAAGGTGATTGTAGGATTTCTATTCCTCACTCTCGTATAGGTGAACTTGGTTCGTTTAATGAAAAGGGATAAGAAGAAAAGAAACTAATAGAAGTCGAAGACGCGGAATGATAGTGAATAGAGAGAAAGATTCTTCTGATTTTCTTGTTCCTGAAAATATTCTATCTATCTCCTAGACGCCGTAGAGAATTGAGAATTTTCATGTCTTTCAATTCTCGTACCTCGTAATGCTCCATTCGAGGCGTAATACCATAATCTTCACTCATCGAGAACAAGTATCTTTGACCCAGATTAACATATCCTTCACAAATACAAACTAGCAAGGCACCAAGAAAGTAGAATCCATTCTCTTCAAAGCCGAGATGTGGGCTGCTGCGTACGAAAACTTTGCTGTAGTTCTTCTCTAACGGAAGTGCTCTCAAACCAGAATGGTTTCGTTTACCGACCAGGGGAAACCATCTAGTTCCAACCTCCTTTTCTTCTAGAAAGGAACTCATACTGATGATCGCTACGCCCATACTCGCTTTTACCCTCAAAATAATGAGAGTCCACATTCCTTTAAGAATAAAAGTAAAGCATGCAATATTAGAACTGCTAAAAACGTTTAAAAAAACGAACTCCTTCCTCTAGAACAACGTTGAATCGAATCTTTAAGCAAATGGGCAAGGAAATCACATCTTTATAAGAGGGAAAAGAAGGAAAGAATCTCTGAGCGGAAACAAAGTGTCGCTTCGGGAAACATGGGTATTGAAAATCTTAAAAACCCGTAGTTTCTCAATTTTAAAAGAATTCCAGCCAAGATGACGGATCCAGCCGTAGGATGCGCCACAAACAAGCGCAACGGCTTTTGCGCTAGTTGCTTGCTTCTCTTCTGTCTTGGAAAACCTATCGGGAAGGAAGAGAGGTAGAAAGTGTCTAAGTGTCAAATCGAGATTGTGTGGGTGTTCAGTCTACTGCTTATGTTCGACGCTATCGAAAATCATGCATTGGATGGATGCCCGGGTATTGAGAAGGAAGGACGCTTTCAGGGGCGAAAGGCCATGGGGAGAGAGAGCGTCTGTGATCCATGGATCTCCGATCGGGAAACCATATCCAAGCTCCGTGGCTAGTCTGCGCTCTTTGGACTTTTCAAACAACTCCTGGTATGCTCATTTCATTCCTCTTGATCAGCAAGACCTAGATCTTCACTTTCAAAAGTGCAGAATTGATGTATCAAAGGCATTTCAAAGGAACAGAGGGTCCATCTTTGAAGTGAGAGGATTTTTGGTTGTTTTACTCTCTTTCAAACAGTAGACTTTTCAACCATTTTTGCTTGTGCTAGTGCTCCCAGAAATGAATGGATTTTTTGCAATATGAGATTGAATGCCATAACTCTGATTTGTATTTTACTTTTTATTGGTGCTGTTGGGAAATCTGCGCAGATAGGATTGCATACTTGGTTACGCTCATCTTTCTTCTCAATCTACACCTCGTTTCGCGAGAAACCTATCCTCGTTTCGAAATAAAGGACGCGTTGAGGATGCTCATGCCCATCTCATAATTGTTGAGCCAAGTGACTGGATCCATGCTTGCGTTGTAATTTGCGACCTTGCGGGGTCCTTTGAAATCTACAGGAAACGGCTCAGACCTAATCCGCTCATTGAAGCAGACTAGGCCTTTGAGCCGCGATGATAAGTTGGATGGAGCTGGTCTCCCGGCTGGATTAACCGCCATATGCTGCTGCACAACTTCTACGGGTTGGACTTGCTGTGGTTGATTTTGCACCGCCGGCTGGTTTTCCCTTTGTCGCCTCGCTGAACTTGAAGTCGCTACTTGCGGCGACTCAGCATGGATGCTTCTTTCCGCCGTGACTCTACTGTTGTAGGGGGTGGCGTGCAGCCTTCCCGCATGTTCAGACATGTTTGCCTGTTGTACTACCGCTGTGCTTAGCATCTCAATGGCGCGCCGCGCCTCTCTGTCCATTGGTGTGTTTCCTACTGGTGTCAGTCTGGCCAAGATGTTGGTAGCCGCGTAGAGATTCTCCACTGGGATAATATAGTGTCCTTGCGGCGTATGGAACCTTTGAGGCTGTGGTGGCGGCTGCTGCACAAAGGTTGGTTGTGGCAACGGAGGTGGCATGATGGCCCTGTTGTTGGCTTGTACCACGGCCCTTGATCCTGGTGCTTCCGCCGCTTTTGGTGCTGCGAAAGATGGAACTGCCGGTGCGACTGACGGTGACGTGAACGACCGGACTGCAGGCGCGACTAACGGCGCCGCGGGTCGCGTAACCGCGACGGATGGTGCTATGTATGATGGTATCGCGACCGATGGTGCTGCGACTTCTGACCATGCGACTGGACGCACCGTATTGGTTGCGACTGATGGGATCGCGTTAGGTGGCGCCGTGGCTACCGGCGTATCGACTGCGGGGACCGCGGCTGTAGGTCCAGAGGTGGGTGATCGGAATAACTCCATGGGATTCACCGTCCCTGGTTGCATGCGGCTGGCCTAGCGTCTGTGCGGCAAGGTGCTTGGCCCTCCTTGTAAGATGATGGTGTCTTCGGCGAGTCGCCATTGCTCTTGTTGGAGGCGCTGGTCCTCGCGTGCTAGCCTGCTTCTTTCATCTGCAATCCTTTGGATTTCATCATACAGCCCGATCCTGGTAGCTTCCAGCTCTGTCACTCTAGCGGCGGCATTAACCGCAGATATTGGTGTAAACAACATGCTGCTTTGTGGCATCACAGCCGCTGCGTCGGAGGCTGCTCTTTGCCCTGTCTCTATGGGTACAACTCCGGAGGGGGTTTCTCTGTTTGTGACTCCTGAGGCCGCGACTCCTGGGGTGGTTGCAGCATCTGTCGCGTGATTTGAACCGAGCTCTGCGACTCCTGATCCATCTGGCGCGAGTTGTTCCGCTGCTTCTGGCGCCGTGCGGGCTAAGCTGCCCTGTGGCATGCCCAGCCCTTCCTCTGCTTCCACGGTCCTGTAGATCCCTTCCATGCACTGATCTCCTATGGAGGGTGAGCTGCCACCCCTAGGGTTTCCACATAGTCTTTCCTCGAGAACATACTCGATGGATTGGGCTTCTTCGTCTTCGAGGGGTAGTGGCTCGTTGTTGATAGATTCTTCCTCTTCGTCCACCGTTACAGCGACTCCTTCTTCTGAGTCGCCCCGCTGTGATGGATCCTCCGATTCGCCACCGATGAAGCCAACGAAGACATGGATTGATCCAAACGGGATGATGTGGCCGATCTCTAGGTAATCAGCTTCCGGCCCCCAGCTTGAATCGTCAACAAGAGGTACGCCATCGACCGTGATGATGTGGCCACTGGCGAGATCTTCAGCTCCTACCATCGATCCTGCGCGGAACATGACGCTCTTGACCGCATGCCCCACGGTGGGCGCCAACTGTCGTGGGTTTGTCACGTCAGATGTCATGGATGACTTCGTAGGTGTGGGATTGCGGGAGTCAATCGTCTCCGAGCTTGGGATCGCAGGAACAAAGATCAACACAGATTTACCCAGGTTCGGCCCCTCAATGTGAGGTAAAGACCTACTTCTTGCCTACCCGAGATTGGTATTGATATGGTATATGTGGTGTTACAATGGAGGCGATCCGATCTCGGTACTCGCCGTATGAACTAGGGTTTGAGGGCTTGACCTCGTCTAAGTCCTGCGAGTCCTGTTTATATACACAAAGATTCGCCAGGTTACAAAGGAAACTTCCTCCATAAGGAATATATCAACTGGAACCTACTTGGAAACTAATTAGTCTTCACGCCTTCCAAGATATATCTTCTAGATTCTTCTCCTTGTGACGGTGCGATATTAGGCTTGCTTTCATGTAGGCCTTTGCTCGTGCGAGTACAGTAGGTCGCACTTATCAATATGGGCCGCGGGTTAATCCACAAAGTATTCCCCCGACAGGAGGGCCTCTCCTGTCTGGGATATCACCAAGTCCTGGCGCACGTCTGCGCCCCCCTCGCGAGGCCTTCTTCACGAGGCATCTAGTACTTCAGAACCTCGGCGAGACACCCAGCCCTCGCGGGATTCCTTCAAGTGGAAGCAAGTTCTGCACCCGCTACAGAGCGCACATGGTCTCTACGCCCGCCGCAGAGTGACGCGCGCGTCTGCGCGGTGACGACGACGCCGCAGTTTCCTCTTTGGTGATTAAAGGCGGTCAACAAAGCTGCGACAAGCAAAGTGGACTCCAAGTATTGCCATTTTGGTGATAAGGGGACCGTTGGCCACTATGCTCCAAGGCGGACGTCACCGTGGGATACCCCACGGGCCTCTGCAGCGCCAGCTTACGTCCTGGATGGACGGTGACTTTTCCAGCCTTGGAGACGCTGCTCTCTGCCATGGACCACGTCCATGGACAACCCCGACGCCGTGCACTGCACTCCACCTTGGCCGCCATGTGGTATCCCTTCCCGCCTTGTGTTTTCGAGAAAGAGGACCGAGGCAGGTATAAAAGGAGCCAATGTACGACCAAGGAAGGGGATCCCAATTCGATCAATTCATTCTGCAACCCATCGGCTAGCTGGAGCTCATCCACACCAGAGCGAAGGAGAACAGAGCTTCCACCATAGTTCTTCCTTAGCTAACCTTGAGCTTCGGCCAACTCTTGTACTGTAACCTCCTCAAGCAGTGCAATACAACAAAGCAGGAGTAGGGCCTTTACACCACACGGTGGGCCTGAACCTGGGTTGCTGCTCGTGTTTGCTCTCTGCCCTGATGTCCCTCACCGAGCTCGACGAGCACCATCGCCGAGGTAGTTGAGGGTTGTTTGATTGCATGTTCAGCCCCTTACTCAATTCCTGGCATCAGTGAGACACACCCCTAGTTCCTCGGACTAGTCTCCGACATTTGGCGCGCCAGGTAGGGGGCTAAGGCACGTCTTCAACCTCTTCGATCTCTCCGCGCCATGACCGACACGCGAGCAGCGCGTCTCGTGCGACGGACATCCGGCAGGGCCACCATCGAGCCCACCGCCAACAACAACCCGCGTGGTCGCCCACGCGCCAACCGGGCTCCGGAGCACAACGCCGAGCCCCGCGTCGAGCACCCTGAAGATGACGGCGGCAATGACAGCGGCAACGACGACGACGGCGAGAGGGCTTCCTCCCAGCACCCGTCCTGGAACGTGACCGCCTCCACGCAGAGCCGGGTGGCGCCCAGCCCAGCCACTGCGCTACTCATGGCACAGGAGCTGCTGCGCTACCGCCCCCACGCAGGCAGGCCATGATGTCTAGCTCAGACGCCTCGAGGAGATCATCAATGCCGCTGCCATACCTGCTCCAGCGCCGTCACCCTCTCGCTCACTGGTGCACCACTCCGGACGCGGAGGGAACGTAGCGCACGGCGCTCCTCCTCCCCCTCCGCCTCCGCCACCACCTCCTCCAACTAGAGCACCGGCGGGGAACCACCGCGCCGCGTCACACGCATCCTCGCCGCATGACTGCCAGATAGTGCAGCGCACTCCTGCAGATGCGCGTGTGGAAATCGAGCGCCAACGGGACCGCCACAATCGCGTCGTCCAGGAGATTGCAGCTGTAGGCCGCCAGAACCGCAATGCGCTCGCCGGCGGCGCTGCGACATACGCCACAGGCTACACCGCCTTCACCCGCAACTTGCGCCGTGTCGTCTGGTCGGTGAAGTTCAAGCCAGATCTCCCTCCACGCTACGACGGCAGGACCAACCCTCTGGAGTTTCTGCAGCTCTACACCGTCTCCATCCAGGCCGCGGGAGGCGATGACAAGGTGATGGCCAACTGGCTCTCCATGGCCCTCAAGGATTCAGCGCTCTCATGGCTCATGAACCTCCCCGAGAACACCATCGACACGTGGGAGGAGCTCTGCAAGGTCTTCGTCGCAAACTTCAAGGGCACGTACGAGCGCGCCCTCACCTACAATGATCTCCGTGCGGTGCGCCAGAAGCCAGACGAGACCCTCCGCAGGTACATCCAGCGCTTCAGCCAGGTCCGCAACAAGATCCCGAACATCCCGGACTCGCACGTCATCTCTGCCTTCAGAGAGGGCGTCACGAACCGCAGGATGCTCGAGAAGCTCGGCATCCACGACACCCTCACCTCGGTGGTGAAACTCTTCGACTTGGCGGACAAGTGCGCCAAGGCTGAAGAGGGCCTCCTCTTCGTCAAGCAAGAGACGAGGAAGAGCCTCCTGAGGGTCCAGGGCAGGAGGAAGCCTGTCGAGAAGCGCAAGACCACCGCCGTCCTCGCGGCAGAGCCTGGCGCCAAGCAGCCTCGCGAGGCTCCCCGGCGGCAGACAAGAAGAAAGTAGATAATCGCCCATTCTGCATCTACCACAACAGGCACAACCACGCGACTGAAGACTGCTGGGAGCTCAAGCAGCTCAGCAAGGAACGCGAGAAGAACCAAGGCCGCGGCGGCCGCGGGGGCGGGCGCCGCAGCAACTACCAGCAGCAGGGGGCTCAGGCGAACCCCGCCGGGGAAACAACAATCTCCCTGACGAGAACCCTGGGGCTATCAGGCCCCTCAGGGGAATAGCGTGCATCCTCGGCGGGTCCAGGCGCCCAAGTCCAACAACCACTTCAAGCAGTTCTCTCGCGAGGTCAACGCCGCGCTTCCAGGGATTGAGGCGTCCCAACCCCTCAAGTGGTCGCAATACACCATCGCCTTCGACTCCAAGGACCACCCAAAGTCGACCAAGGCCGTCGGCACCATCCCTCTGGTGTGCACTCCCACCATCAACAACATCGCAGTCAACAAGACGCTCATAGATGGGGGAGCGGGCTTGAATGTCATCTCTGTCGAGACCTTCGAACAGCTTCAAGTGCCATACGAGTGGCTGATGCCCTCCAGGCCCTTCACGGGGGTGACAAATGGCTCCACTACACCGCTGGGGCAGGTGAGGCTCGCGGTCACCTTCGGCACGCAGCAGAACTACCGCACCGAGCAAATCGACTTCGACGTCGCGTACATCGGCCTGCCCTACAACGCCATCCTCGGCTACCCCGCCCTCGCGAAGTTCATGGCCGTCACTCACCACGCGTACAACATCGTCAAGATTCCAGGCAGCGGCACCATCTCCATCCACGGTCAAGTCCAGGACGCAATGCGCTCTGTCGAGACCGCCTACAAGGCCGCTGCAGTGGCATTCCCTGCTGACGAGGACATGGAGCCCCTCGAGAGGCCAGCGAAGAAGAAGCAGTGTTTTCACAGGAACAGGCAGCTACGAAGAAGGTGTCGCTGGACGCCAGCGGCTCGGGGCTAGCGTCACCATAGGCGCTGGCTTGCCTCCCAAATAGGAAAGCGCGCTCGTCGCCTTCCTCAGGGCAAACTCTGACATGTTCGCATGGACACCGTCAGAGATGTCCGGAGTACCGAGGGAGGTGATCGAGCACCACTTAGCCGTGTGTCCAAACGCACGCCCAGTGAAGCAGAAAGCGCGGCGCCAGGCGCCAGAGAAGCAAGAGTTCATCATCAAGGAAGTAGAAAGTTGAAAGAAGCACACATAATTCGAGAAGTTGCGCACCCCACATGGCTCTCCAACACGGTGGTCGTCCCCAAGCACACCGGGGGCGGCAGGCTCTGCATCGACTACACCGACATCAACAAGGCCTGCCCCAAGGACCCGTACCCGATGCCCAGAATAGACCAAATCGTGGACTCCACCGCCGGCTGCGATCTCCTCTGTTTTCTGGATGCCTTCTCAGGCTACCACCAGATCAAGATGGCGAAGGAGGATGAGGAGAAGACAGCATTTCTCACCCCTTGTGGTGTGTATTGCTACGTCTGCATGCCCTTTCGGCCTGAAGAACGCCGGCGCCACCTTCCAGAGGCTCATGAGGACGGCCTTGGGGGCTCAGATGGGGAGAAACGCAGAAGCCTACGTCGACGACATCGTGGTCAAGACTCGCGAAGAGCACACCCTCATGGAGGACCTCGAGGAGACCTTTGCCAACCTGCGCAAGGTAAACATCAAGCTGAACCCCGCCAAGTGCGTCTTCGGGGTACCATCAGGCAAACTCCTCGGGTTTCTAGTGTCCCACCGTGGCATAGAGGCAAATCCCGACAAGATCAAGGCCATAGAAGAAATGCAGCCACCTCGTCGCCTCAAGGACATGCAACGCTGGCGGGATGCATGGCCAGCCTAGGCCGCTTCATCTCCAAGTTCGGCGAGAGGGCGCTGCCATTTTTCAAGATCATGAAGAGGTCTGGCACGTTCAAGTGGACACCGGAGGCGGACAAGGCATTTGAGACCTGAAGAAGTACTTGGCCAGCCCACCTGTCATGGTCCCCCAAGGCCCGGCGAGCATCTGAAGCTGTACTTAGCAGCCACTCCACAAACAGCAAGCGCGGTCCTGGTGGCAGAAAGGGAAGAGCCAGTCCTCGCCAAGAAGGACACTGCCACGCCAAGCCCAGAGCCTCCCGACAAGGAAGCACCCTCTTCAGGCCCGAGCCTCAAGTCGAGCCCGCGCAACCAGCAAACACCCTCGCCGAGGGTTCGCCACAAGAAAACCTCGACAAGGCCCCTGAAGAGCCCAGCGCTGCACCCCATCGACAACGCTTGTCGAGCATCCCGTCTACTTCGTCAGCACGGTGCTGCGAGATGCTCGCGAGCGATACACCATGCAGCAAAGCTCCTCCTCGCGCTCCTCATCGCTTCCAGGAAGCTGCGCCACTACTTCCAGGGCCACCCCATCACGGTGGTCACATCATTCCCCCTGGAGCAAATCCTGCGCAACCCAAACGCCACTGATCGCGTCGCAGGGTGGAACATCGAGCTGCAACCCTTTGGCCTGCGCTTCGACACCACCAGAGTCATCAAAGGACGCATTGGCAGACTTCGTCGCCGAATGGACGGACACGCAGCAGGAAGAGCCTCAAGAGGCAGAAACCACGCCGTCTGGAGAAACAGTGCCAAATCACTGGACCATGCACTTCGACGGGGCATTCGCATGCCAGAACGCAGGGGCTGGCGTCGTCCTGACCTCACCAAAAGGCGACAAGCTCTTCTACGCCGTCCAGCTGTGCTTCACACTGACAAGGTCTCCAACAACATCGCCGAGTATGAAGGCCTCCTCGCCGGGCTCAGAGCCGCAATCGCCCTCGGCATCAAGCACTTACTCATCAAGGGTGATTCCCAGCTCCTCGTCAACTTCTCCAACAAGAGCTACACGCCTAAGGACGGTCACATGACCGCTTACCTCGAGGAGGTTCGCAAGCTCGAGAAGCACTTCAAGGGGATGGAGCTCAGGCACATCCCGCAAAGGAGAACCAGGAGGCTGATGACATCGCCAGGCGAGCGTCGCGGAGAGAGGCCCAGCAGGCAGGCGTGTTTGAGGAAAGGCTTACCAGGGCGTCGGTGAAACAGCCAAAAGAAGCAGCTGACATGGACATCGACGAAGAGCTCCCATTGGCACCAACATCTGGAGCACCGAACTGCGGTCCGCCCTCAGGAGATCGCCTGTTGTTAGCCATGACACACAAGAGACGGGTTGGATCGACGAGATCAAGGAGTACCTCAGGGATGGAGTCCTCCCTGAAGAGGATGCAGAAGCAGAGAGAATTGCTCGACAGGCCAAGTCATACTGCCTTCACGAGGGAGATCTGTACCGCAAACGTCCAAATGGAGTCGCGTTGAAATGCGTCCCCCCTGAAGAAGGCCGCCAGCTGATCAGACATACACAGTGGAGAATGTGGCCATCATTCATCTCACGCACCCTCGCGGGGAAGGTCTTCAGGAGTGGATTCTACTGGCCCTCAGTGCTTCAGGATGCAACCACCATTGTCCAAGCTTGCGAGGCATGCCAATTCCACGCCAAGCAGGTCCACCAGCCTGCACTGGGGCTCCAGACCATCCCGCTCTCCTGGCCCTTCGCGGTCTGGGGGCTGGACATCCTGGGACCGTTCCCACGCTCCAGCGGGGGCTACCGCTACCTCTACGTCGCCATCGACAAGTTCACCAAATGGGCGGAGGTCGAAGCGGTGCGCAGCATACCGGCGAGATCAGCGTGAAATTCATCAGAGGCCTGGCCTGCCGCTTCGGCGTGCCAAATCGCATCATCACCGACAACGGCTCACAGTTCACCAGTGGCATCTTCAGGGCCTACTGCGAAAGCCTCGGCACCCGGCTCTGCTTCGCCTCGGTGGCTCACCCACGAAGCAATGGGCAGGCGAGCGAGCAAATGCTGAAGTACTCAAGGGTCTCAAGACAAGAAGCTTCAACCGCCTCAAGGCCCACGGCAAGAACTGGATTGAAGAACTCCCATCTGTGCTCTGGTCCATCCGCACAACTGCCACAAAACCCACTGGAGAAACGTCGTTCGCCCTCGTCTATGGCGCTGAAGCAGTCCTCCCCACCGAGATCAAGCATGGGTCCCCGCGGATCCTCGCTTTCAACGAGGACGACCAAGAAGAGATCCACAACGACGACCTACTGCTGCTCGATGGACTACGTCGCCGTGCTGCCCTCCGGGCGGCAAAGTACCAGCAAGATCTGCGCCGCTACCACAGCCGCCACATACGCCGCGCACCCTCGAGACAGGCGATCTCGTCCTGAGGAGGATACTCTCCAGAGAAGGCCTCCACAAGCTCTCGCCCATGTGGGAAGGCCCCTACAGGGTCGCGCACATCGCCAGGCCCGGCGCGGTACGGCTCGAGACGGAAGACGGCATCCCGGTCAAAAACCCGTGGAACATCGAGCATCTACGCAAGTTCTACCCGTGATCACGTCGTGGCAGGCATTTTTTGTCTCAAGAGGGAAGCATGCATCTTCACCTCCCAGCTTCACAAAAGCTTCTCCCTCCACGAGGGCCACCTCATCTGAGCTCTCTCTACAACGCGTCGCCACGGGCCGCGAGAAGCCTCAGCCACTCCGTGTGGAACCCCATGCCCAGACATGGCGGACTTTATCTTGGCCACGCCAAGTGTAATGAACAATTTCCTTTCAGCATGAACCTATGCGCCCTAGCGCCATTATGTAATATTGCTGTGGTGAGTTGCTTTTCCTGCATTTTCATTCGCGCTCATATTTTTCCCCTGCGCACCTCGTGAGCGGGGGCTGAGCACGGTGCCTGTGCCTCGGGAACATCCCAACAGCATCGCAAAACCCAAAGGATCCGAGCTCTAACTCGTGGTCCTCCTCCCACGCTTGTTATCTCACCAAAGAGCTCTGGCTCATGGGCCTGCTCCCATGCACGTCACCTCACCAAGGACCTTGGTACTTACTCTCCTCGCGAGATACACATGAGGAAACCTATGAGCGCGCATGAGTTGTACAACCGTACATTGCTTGTGGGTATGCCTCTTTGTCCAACGCAGGGAACAAGACGCCCTACAAGGCCGCGGAACTCCAAACCAGACTCAGGCAACCTCGAGAGGGAAAACGCCTCACCAGGGAACACAATGCCCTCTACGAGACAAACGTCTCACAAAGCTAAGTCCAGAACTTACGCCTCATGATTTTCTCTCTCGCTGGTTTTTCGCCTCTCGAGCTCTCTTTCCTCTCTTACGCCTCTTGGGCTGCTTGCACGTCAAAGGGGGGCTCCTGAGCATCGTGTCTTGAGAGCCCTTACCTCTCTAAGCCGTACGCACCCCCCGGCCTTGTCGAGCCCTGACTCCGGCATACCGAAGCGGCGATGCTATTGCGCTGAAAGCAGGGTCCTAACGACGTAGAGCGAAAAGACATGAGGAAGAGATAAAAGGCCTCCTGAGGGGCGCTCACACTTGCATACAATAAGGTTTTTACAAGCCATCACAAACGAAAATAGCAAATCCTAAGATAAGTTGTGCCCCAAGCACGTCTTGCCACAGGAGCAGCTCAAGCAGCAGGGCTGTCGTTGTCCTCGCCGTCGACAGCTTCGTCATCCTCCTCCTCCACGCCTGCCTCGCCGTCGCCTTCCTGGGTCGGGTCCTCCTCGACCTCAATGTCGGGGGAATACTTTCTGGATTAACCCGCGGCCCAGTGCGACTTACTTTACTCGCATGGACAAAGGCCCACTAGGGAGCAAGCCCAATATTGAACCGCCATAAGGGGAAAGATCTAGAAGACATATCCTGGAGGACGTGAAGACCAAGTAGTCTCCGAGTAGGCCTCTGTGGACATATTCCTTATGGGGGAAGTTTCCTTTGTAACCGCGAGCCTCTGTGTATATAAAGAGGACTCGCAGGACTTAGAGCGGGTCAAGCTATCAAGCCCTAAACCCTAGCTCATACGGCGAGTACCAGATCGGATCGCCTCCATTGTAACACCTTGATTATCATATCAATACCAATCTAGGGTAGGCAGGAAGTAGGTCTTTTACCTCACATTGAGGGGCCGAACCTGGGTAAATCTGTGTTGATCTTTGTTCCTGCGATCCCAAGCTCGGAGATGCTTGACTCGCATAATCCCACACCTACGAAGTCATCTATGACACCTGACGTGACAAACCCACGACAGTTGGCGCCCACCGTGGGGCCTGCGGTCAAGAGCGTCACGTTCCGCGCAGGATCCATGAAGGGAGCTGAAGATCTTGTTGTTGGCCGTATCATCACGGTCAATGGCACACCCCTCATCGACGATTCAAGCTGGGGGCCGGAAGCAGATTACTTGGAGACCGGCCACATCATCCCGTTTGGATCTGTCCATGTCTTCGTCGGCTTCATTGGCGGCGAGTCAGAGGATCCATCGCAACATGGCGACTCAGAAGAAGGAGTCGCGGTAACAGTGGACCAAGAAGAAGAATCTATCAACTACGAGTCGCTGCCTCTTGAAGACGAAGAAGGCCAATCCATTGAGTATGTCCTTGAGGAAAGGCTATGCGGAGGCCCTGTGGATGGTGGCTCGCCCCTGTAGAAGATCGGCACGTTGAAGGGGTCTACAGGACCACAGAAGCGGACGAAGGGCTGGGCATGCCACCAGGCAGCTTAGCCCCCACACCGCCGGAAGCAGTAGAACAAGCCGCGCTAGACGCATCAGGAGTCGCGGTATCCGCCACGATGACGCCAGGAGTCGCGGCCTCAGGAGTCGCAAACAGAGAGACTCCACCTGGAGTTGCGCCTGCGGAATCAGGGTCAAGGGTAGCCCCCAACGCAGCGGTCACGCCGCCACAGGGAAGCGTGTTGCTTACGCCAATATCTGCGGTTAACGCGGCTGCTAGGGTGACAGAATTGGAGGCTACCAGGATCGGGCTATATGATGAAGTCCAGAGAATCGCGGATGAGAGAGCCAGGCTGGCGCGTGAGGAACAGCGCCTCCAACAGGAGCAACTGCGACTCATCGAGGAAACCAATACTCTGCAAGGAGTACAGGCCACCTTGCCACACAGACGCCACCGAGTCGCCTGCAGCCAGGAACAGTAAACCCTATGGAGCTGTTCCAATCGCCTACCGCTGAACCAACAATCGCGGTTCCGTCAGTCGCCACCAACACGATCCCATCAGTCGCCACCAACACAGCGCACCCGGTCGCATGGTCAGGGGTCGCACAACCTTCAGTCGCGGTACCCACACACATGGCACCATCTGCCATGGTTATGCGGTCCGTGGCCCCGTTAGCTGCGCCCGCGGTTCAAGCAATCGCTGTACCATCAATCGTACCAGCGGTTCCATCTTTCGCAGCACCAAGAGCAGCGAGATACCTGGATCAAGGGCCATAGTACAGGCTAACAACAGGGCCATGATGCCCCCGCCATTGCCGCAGCCAACCTTTGTTCAGCAGTCGCCACAGCAGCCTCAAAGGTTCCACACGCCGCAAGGGCATTATGTTAGCCCAGTGGAGAATCTCTTTGCGGCTACAAACATCTTGGCCAGGTTAGCGCCAGCAGGAAACACGCCAATGGACAGAGAGGCACGGCGTGCCATTGAGATGCTGAGCACAGCAGTAATACAGCAGGCAAATATGTCCGAACACGCGGGACGGCTGCACTCCACCCCTTACAATAGCAGAGCAACGGCGGAGAGAAGCATCCACGCGGAATCGCCACACGTTGCGACTTCAAGTTCGGCTAGGCGACAAAGGGAAGATCAACCTGCGGCTCAAAATCAACCTCAGCAAGTTCAACCCATAGAAGTTGTGCAGCCGCGCGCGGCGGCTAATCCAATAGGAAGGCCAGCTTCGTCCAATCTATCGTCGCGACTCAAAGGCCCAGTCTGTTTCAGCGAAAGAATCAGGTCTGAACCGTTTCCTGCAGATTTCAAAGGGCCTCGCAAGGTCGCCAACTACAACGCAAGCATGGACCCTGTTACTTGGCTCAACAATTACGAGATGGGCATGAGCATCCTAAACGCATCCGAAGAGATCTGCGCACGTTACCTAAACATGATGTTAGAAGGCGCAGCTCACATATGGCTGCAAAATTTGCCGCCAAATTCAATAAACTCTTGGGATGAGATGAAGGAAGCTTTTATCAAGAATTTCCAAGGAACATGCAAGCGACTCTGCAGCATAGAGGACCTTGAGCGTTGTGTACAGAAGGAAGGCGAGTCGAGTCGCCACTGGATGAGAAGGGTCGCAGAGATCATACATTCCTCAGATAACATACCACCCAGTTCAGCAGTCCTTGTCATGGAGAAAAATTGCAAATTTGAGCCGCTAGTCCACAAACTAGGTCGCATGAAGGACAAAGTCAAGAGCCTAAGCGAGGTAATGGCGGCGGCCAACAAGTATGCTAGCTCGGATAAAACCAGGGATGCATCTGATGGGGAGGAAGAGGAAAATACTGGCAAGGGAAAGAAGGCCAGTAGCAAGCCTCAACAACAGCAAGCTAGCAATGCCAATGCGAGTTATAACAAGCGCAAAAACGAGGAAGGAAACTCAGGGTTAGTCGCAAATACGAACACTCGTTACAAACAAAGCAGCGGCAGAGGAAGGAATTTTCACCCAGTTAATTTGGAAGAGGTTTTCAACCGCCCCTGCGACATCCATATAGGAAAAGATGGGAAACCACCCAACCACACAAAGGCACAGTGTTATCATTACAAAAAGTGGAAGGATGGACAACCACTCAACACAAACAACAATCATCAAAACAATGAGGGAGGTAACCACGGCGGAGGCAACAACAGCAACAACGCCGTCCCAAATCCGCAGCCAGATCAGCCACAGTTCCCAAAACAGTTGGGTCAGTATCATACCATTGTGGTGAATACTTCAAGGAGGGAACAAAAGCTGCGACGACGCAATCAGGCTGTTAACGCCATAGTACCAGCCGTCCCACAGTGGCTAAAGTGGTCCGAGCAGCCAGTAGTTTGGAGCCGCGAGGATCACCCAGGAGAAATAAATGAAGAGGGCAAACTCGCGCTGGTGGTTGCCCCTCAAGTCGCAGGGTACAAGTTGAGCAAAGTACTGATGGATGGAGGCAGCAGCATCAATATATTATACTATGAAACCTTCAAAAGAATGAACCTCCAAGAAAAGCAGCTACACCCATCAAGAACAACGTTTCACGGTGTCGTGCCAGGCATATCAGCTCAGCCATTGGGGCGAGTCAACTTGGAGGTCGCCTTTGGGACACAAAGCAACTTCAGGAGCGAGTACATTTGGTTCGAGGTTGTAGATTTCCAGAGCCCATATCATGCGCTGTTTGGCAGAGAAGCATTCGCAAAGTTTATGGCTAGGCCGTGCTATGTGTACCTAAAGCTTAAAATACCAGGCCCCAGGGGAGTCATCACCATCAATGGCGACAAAAGAATAGCTCAAGAATGCGAAGAAGGCGACAAGGCCATGGCCAGAGCAGCTTGCATCGCAGAGAGCGCGCCCATGCGAGTCGCAGGAGAATTTTGATGACATCGTGAAGGCAAAGAGGCACCTGCCTGACTTGCGACTTCAGATTACGGCCGCAAGGGAGGCAAGGAAGTCAAAGGCTACAAGCCATTGCCAATAAGGACACATCCCAGGCATTGCGAGTTGCCATCAGCAGCCGCAACAAAAATTAAGAGTTTACACATCAAGCTGGCCACTCAGGGCTAAAAACTTCACTTCTGATCGCCACCTAGGCGCGATCGACCCATTCTGGTCGCCACTCAGGCGCGACCGACCCAATGTAACACTTCTGATCGCCACCTAGGCGCGATCGACCCATTTCTGGTCGCCACTCAGGCGCGACCGACCCAATGTAACACTTCTGATCGCCACCTAGGCGCGATCGACCCATTTCTGGTCGCCACTCAGGCGCGACCGACCCAATGTAACACTTCTGATCGCCACCTAGGCGCGATCGACCCATTTCTGGTCGCCACTCAGGCGCGACCGACCCATGTAACATCTCTGGTTGCCACCTAGGCGCAACCGACCCAAGCATCACTTCTGGTCGCCACCTAGGCGCGACCGACCCTATGTATCATATAATGATTCTGAAATAAAGCATCTCAAACTACCAATTGAGTTGTGAGTCTTTTATTTTTTAATCATTGGTCCCTTGGGGGTGCGGCAGCTTTTTAGCGCGGCCTATTCCTTGGGATCGCCAAACAAGTGGCATTTATCGTGATTATACTCAACCTCTCTTGGATGCGACTTGCACTATGCGGCCAAAGTACTGGGGGTGCGGCGTCAATCGAGTTTGATTGCCTATCATGGCCGCTCTCGACCCTGAACACGCACTTTTTACCTGGGAAATACTGAGCCGCGCAAGGGCCTAAGTGAGGAAAAACCGAGACAAATCATAAGGACCAGCCTATTGGTCGAAACATGTACTGCTGAGAGTACTTAAGCAAACCATAACATTGTCTTATGACACATAAATTCTAACAATTATTACAGGCCGCTAAGGGCCAAGATCATAAAACCATTGTTTCTCTTCTTCATTTGTGCGCAGCTTTTGGCCTGTGGGAAGGAGGAACAGGCGGCTTACCAAGCTTGCCAGAAGGAGCAGTCGCAGGCTCGCTGGACGGTTTCTCCGTCGTGGGCTTGGGGGCTGCAGAGCTGGAAACACCCGGTGAAGGGTTCTTCTCCTGGGGATCACCGCACTGGATGATGGAGCGGGTAACTTCTCCCATCTGCTTCCATCTGCATTATACTTGCCCATATAGGTCGCAAGATCTATCCCCTCCACCAGCTCAGTCGCATGGCCGCGCATGTCCTTCCAAGTCGCCGAATATTCTGAGGCCTTCAGCTCGGTGCCATCCACTTTCTTCGAGGGCCTGCCTTGTGCAACCTTGGCAGCATCAAAAGAAGGATAATATGTCTTGGCCAAAGCAAGAACATGAGCCGCACCGGTGCGAGCTGAGGATTCTTTCCAGTCCAAAAAATATTGAGGCGCCTTGAGCAGTCTCTTCAAAAGTCCCTCAGCATCAGCAGGAGCAGGCTTTTTCGGCAGAAGACAGGTGGACAGCGATCATGGCATCGCAAGCTCTTCGCGAAAACTCGCGGATATACTCCAGCTGTTCTTGAGTACTGCCGCGCTGCACCTTGGCATCTTCACCTACATCGAGGCATGTCTCCGTCAGCTCTACAACATACAGGCAAAGATAGTAGAGAAAACAGATGCAGATATGAGTCGCAACACATACCAGTTAACTCTTGAGTCATGATGCACACTTTGGCGTGGACAAGGTTATGGGCATCAGAAACTTTTTCAACTTTTTCTCAAGCTCGCCAATGGAAACAGCCTTGAGCCTTGCGTCCTCGTTGGCATCAGCGATGGCGTCTTTCTGAGCACTGATTTGGAGGTCCAGTTGCTGGACCCTCTCTTGGAACTTCTCTTCAACCGTTTTAAGCCGCAGCTCGGTGGCTTTGGCTTGTTCAGATAATTTGAAGCTTTCATCAGATAGCTCGCCCATCCTGGCTTCCCTTTCTTCAGCTCAACGTCACGCTGGCCAAGGAGCTCGCGCAGCCTCTCCAGTTCAGAAGGAGTATCCCCCAACTGCTTTTCCAAGGCAAGTTTGGCGACTGTTATGGAGCTTAGTTCCTCCTACAAAGAGTACATCAGTTAGTAAGTACATATCAACAGCTAAAAGAGAAGCATCAAGTCTCCCTTTACAGTCAAAGAAGAAACTTGATCCTTGGGGGCTAGAGACAGATAAGTGGAGATAGAAGTTTACCTTATAAGCCGCAGACAGGTCAGACAGTGCCTTGCGGAGCTCCATGGCTTGCTTGTCATTTGAGGCAATGATGGCCTCTGACAGTTTCTCAGCGCGGCTTGGAGGAGGAGAAGCAACCTCAGCACGCAGAATTGGCGACCGCAGGCTGTCAGCCGCTGGCGACTCAATCACTGGCGCATCAGCATCCTTGGCCATTACAGCTATGGAGGAGGGTTGACCTTCTCCACGTCTTGGATCGTAAGGGGATCCGTTCTATCCTCCAGAGCCACCTCTTGGGCGGCTGTGTCAAGAACAGGGACCGTGGCCAAGTCATCAGTGGTGGCCACGCCCTCTACCATGGCGGTATGAGCCGCAGGTGATAAACGCGGCTCAACCGCGGTTTCAGAAACAATCCAGGCTCAGCCGCGGGTTTAGCCGCACTTCTGCAAAAAGCAAGGGCATTGTGTGAAGAAGAAGCACATAAACCAGAATAAAAGTATTATAAGCACAGGGAAAATCACTAACTCTGGAGCCATCTTCACAAAGGCCATAAGCTCGCCACTTGACGGTGAGGACAGGCCTTGGGTCCCAGAATCTACGAGCAGAAGTTTGCGTGTCAGTAGAGGAAAAAGAATAAACAGTCAAGATGTCAAGACAGTAGAAATTACCAGAATGGGGACCCATGTCTTCTTCAGCCGAGGCGGTGGCTTTGAACACACGCCTGGCAGCGGAGGAGGTCGCGCCCGTAGCAGGCTTGCGACGCTTCGTGGCCTCAGGGTTTTCCAGAGCATCAAGCTCTGGCTCCTCACGAGATAGCCTCTTGGAGGCTCTACGGGGAGTTGGTCCAGCCGCGGCAACAGAACTCGCGGCTGGCACTGGACTGTCATCCTCGTCCAGTTCAGTCTCTTCACCTCTGAGGCCGCAGAGGCGACAGAGGGGATATCAGCAGTTTCGCTGCCCTCTAGAGCGGGCAGCAACTTCTTTCGTGTGGCACGCTTGGGAGCAGCAGTGCCGGCGACGGTCGCAGGCAGCGACCAGTAATTCTCATCAGCCTGGATCAGGAAGATATAAGTTGCAGTATTAAGAAAGGAATGCGACTCAACTACGAAGGCGAAAAGACAGAGAAGAGGAGTTACCTCAAAAGGCTTGTTGTTAACACTGAAAGGGGCAAGCCCCACCTTGTCGAAGGAGATGTCCTTCTCCTCAGTCACGCGGGTGACGAATTCCACCCAATCCTCAGGCCTCCAGTCCGAAGCCTTGATACGATCGACGTCAGCAGAGGTGCCTGTGCACTCAAGGAAGGATCGCTGTCGTGGACTCACGGGCTGAATGCGCCATTTGGTCCAGCAAGAGAGAAGATCAAGGCCAGTAAGACCATGACCTATTAAGGCGCGGACCTTGATCAGCGACTCATTGATGAAGGGCATGGCCGAGTCGCGGTTTTGATTTCAGTGCCTCGGTAGGCACGAAGAGGGTGTTAGACCAGGAGGGAAGGCGAGTTTCGCCCTCCGGTGAAGTGTCTTGGCAATAGAAGAAAGATTTTTGCCAAGCCCTGGGTCGATTCGCCAGGGCTAGCTTGGGAAGGCAAGAGTTTCTATGGCGTTGAAGAGAGATGGCGCCGACCTGAACGTAGGCGCCACCCTTGGAGACAAGTTGGCTGTTGCAGGTGAAAGAGGCCAGCCACAGATCGATGTTGGGGGCTATGCCAAGATAGTCCTCGCACAACACATGAAAATTGCTCACCTGGAGCATTGAGTTGGGCCCGATGTCGTGAAGACGGAGGCCTAGGCGTTGCAGCAGATTGCGGAAGAAGGGAGAACCTGGCGGCGTGAATCCACGCTCCACGTGCTCCACGAACATCACCAGCTCGTTGGGCTTGGGGCGCGGCTCGATTTCATCGCCTGGCGCCCGCCAGACGCCGTCCTCCTTCGGCGGCAAGAAGCCAGCTTCGGCCAGATCTGCAAGAGTTTCCTCCGTCACCCAGGATCCTTCCCAGTTGCAGGAGATCCTGCGCTTATCGTCAGATGGCTTCGCCTTGGGCGCCATTGCGAAGGGAGATTGGATTGGGGAACTAGGTCGGGTCGAGGAAGAAGACGGCGCGGCTAGGGATGAGGAGATTGCAAGGGCAAGTGAATAATGACCTAGGTGGCCGCAGCTTATAACTGAAGGGACCCGCAACTAACGGCACAATCTGCGCTCGCAACCAACGGCACAATTTGCGCCCGCAAAACGAGTAACGGTCCGCAATTAAAGGAAACAGAATATTTCCAGAAGGGGAGATGAGTCGCGCAGATAAGTCACAGCTCTGAATCGCATAAGTCAGAAGATTGGTCAGAACGTTTGCAGTGCGGCTCAGAGACCATTTCAAGAGGTCAGAAGATTCTCACCGTAAAGTCCTAACCAATCTTGGGGGCTAATGTCGGGGGAATACTTTCTGGATTAACCCGCGGCCCAGTGCGACTTACTTTACTCGCACGGACAAAGGCCCACTTGGGAGCAAGCCCAATATTGAACCGCCATAAGGGGAAAGATCTAGAAGACATATCCCGGAGGACGTGAAGACCAAGTAGTCTCCGAGTAGGCCTCTGTGGACGTATTCCTTATGGGGGAAGTTTCCTTTGTAACCTAGCGAGCCTCTGTGTATATAAAGAGGACTCGCAGGACTTAGAGCGGGTCAAGCTATCAAGCCCTAAACCCTAGCTCATACGGCGAGTACCAGATCGGATCGCCTCCATTGTAACACCTCGATTATCATATCAATACCAATCTAGGGTAGGCAGGAAGTAGGTCTTTTACCTCACATTGAGGGGGCCGAACCTGGGTAAATCTGTGTTGATCTTTGTTCCTGCGATCCCAAGCTCGGAGATGCTTGACTCGCATAATCCCACACCTACGAAGTCATCCATGACACCTGACGTGACAAACCCACGACACTCAACCCTCTTGAAGCGCTGGACGAACTTCTCCACGTCCTCCCACACCGAGGCGTTCAGCTTCGCGGCGCGCCTCTGCTCCATGGGCTCCGTCACAGTCGTGAAGTCGAAGCCAGGCTGGAGATGCGCGAGGTTGGCGAAGACGCGACCAACCGCGACGCTAAGGAGCTCGCGCCTCTCAGCGTCGACAAGGTCATCGAGGCTTGTCACGACCTCCTCAAAGCCGGTGAGGAGCTGCTCGAAGAAGCTGAGGTACGTGGCGGCATCGGCGTTCCCCTCGATAGAGAGCGCGGGAGCCTTAGCCCCCAAGCGGTCCACAACAGTCCGCGCGCGGGCCACCAAGGAGCGGAACAGACGCTCTCGTTGGCGCGTCAAGAGCCACGCAGCCTGCGCACTGTCCCGGGCCTCTTCGACAAGCTCCACCACGGGTGCCACCTACTGTTGCATGTCGGTCATATCCTCCGTCAGGGAAGCAAGGTCTTGCTCCGCACGGGCACGGGCGTCTTTGGCACTTTGAAGACAGGAGTTAAACCGCCTGTTCTCCCGCTCGAGCTCCTTGATGCGGGCGTTGAGCTCGTCGCGTTTCTTCGTGAAGCGCTCTTCCTGAACTCGAGCCTTCTTCGCGAACTCCCTGGAGCAGTTGTCACGGAAGAGCTTCTCCTTGGTCGCAGACTCCTCCGCCATCTTCTCCTCCTTCTTGCGGAGTTTGGCGTTGGCCTTCACGAGGCGGTCCTTGAATTTGGCCTCGTCCTGAGCCACCTGGCTCTCGCGGGCCTCCAGGCTCTCCCGCTGCGTAGACTGGTCCCTCTCGACCTGTTCTACCTGCTCCTCGCGCTTGCGCAGTTCAGCCTCGCGGAGAGAGAGGTCTTCCCCGCGTTGCCCCAACAGCTGATCGCGGACGCCCAGTTCCTGGCAGAACTTCTCCAGGCTTGACCTCACAGACTCGGAGTATGCGATGATCTTTTCCTCGCGGGCCGTGAGTTCCTGCTGCTTGACGATGGTCGCCGCCTCGCGGGCCGTGAGCTCCTGGTGCTTGGCGGCGGTCTCCGCCTCGAGGGCCTCGCGCTTAGCCTTGAGCTGCCCAGGGGTCTCCTCAGCCTCGCGGATCACGCTGGCGCGGACCTCCTCAGTGAAGCGCTTCGCCTCCTCACGCCGCGCTTGGGATGCCGCGTCCTCCTGACGGCAGCGCTCCACAGTCTCATGAAGATGAGTCCAAGCCCACGCAAGGTCAGCGCGTTCCTCCACCGCGGCAAGCTCTTCCTTGGTGTGCTGGGCCTCGAGCTCGTCAAGTGCCTCCCTCGCCAAGCGAAAAGCGGCATCGCGGCGAACTGCGCCCTCACGCCGGCCACGCAGAACCAGGGCCCGGTCGTCGCCACGGGGCCCGGAGGTCTCGATGCTTGCCGAAGGCCCCGAAGCACAGCGCTACGGGCTTGGGGCGGATTCAAGTCGTGCCTGGGGTCTCTGGTGAGAGCTTTCTCCCTGTTCCACGCCAGGGGCCTCTCGGGGGCTCACGGTGTCCCTGACAGGGGCCTCGATGTCCTTCTGCCCTTGGAGCACGTCTGGCCGCTCGCCAGTAGCAGGATTGGCCTGTTCTGCCGTGGCCGCTCCCGCCGCAGCGTTGGGGGCTGTCGCTGTCGCCTCAGGGCCCGCACTTGGTGGAGGCGGCTGCACAGCGGTCCCCTTCGTCTCAGCGTCGACGCGCTCCCCGCCGACATCGTGGCCTTCGCCGCCGCCCCCTCTACCGTCTTCTCCAGCGCAGACACCGCGGTCTCCTCCGCCGTCTCTTCCGCCGCCTTCTCCTGCCGTGCAGGGAATGTGGCAGGCCGCTCAGGCGACGGCACCGTCGCCTCAGTCTCCCCCTCTTCGCTGCATACACCCGCAGGAGGAGGGGAAGCCGCAGCCGCGCGATGAGGCTCCCCAACAGTGGGCACCGCAGACGCCGCCACGGCACTGGAGCTCTCTCCGACCTTCCAGAGCCTGCGCCGCTTCGTCGCCATGGGAAGCCTGGGGAAGAAAACATTTAGATCCCTCGAGAGGGTCACTCAAGAACACATCCAGAAAGGAAAGGAAACGCAAGACTTACTCAGCGGTGTCGATCCACCTTTTCGCCGTCCGCCGCACCGGCGGAGCGCTGGGTTCCGCACGCTTCTGAGCCTCGGCAGGCCAGTCGTGGCCCGCCTTAGCACTAGCCTCCGCCTCCTCCTAAGCTCCGGCGTTCCTGTCGTGAATCGCCTTGGAGCGGGGCTCGCAGTGGCCTGACGAGGCCTCCTTGTCGTCGCTCTCCTCCTCCCTCTCGGTGCGTCGCGAGGGGACGACAAGATTTCGGTCATCGCTGCCCGAGGAGACCTCGTGGATCTCAACTTCGGGTGGTACGCCCCTCGGGGAGTTCGAATTCCCCGCCGAGGAATTGGGACCTCCTGAGGCGCCAGCAGCGCCTGCGTCAGACTCCGCGGGCGTCTCCGTCGTCTCCTCCTCGCCATCGGCTGGCGCCGCCTGCGACGCCGACTCCGGGTTCTCACGGGGCCCAGCCTGCCCCTCAGACACCAGGCCCCACTGGTCGAACTCAGGCATCGACTCCACGAATGTAATGCGAGGTCCGAGCTCAAACCTGTGAAGCGGCTCTGCAGAGCCATACGCCGGCTTGGGGATGGATGGAGAAGTGAAGAGGACCTCCATGATGCCGTTCAACTCGTCCTTCTGGAAGTTGGTTGAACTCAGGCGCATCTTGTCCTTCGGACCTATGTCCAGCCACATCGGATCTGAGTGCTTCTGGAGCGGAGCGATGCGGCGCCTCACGAAGTCCTTGGCCACCATCTGGCCAGTGAGGCCAGCCTCGCGAAGCTCTGCCAGACGATCCACCACGGCACCAAGTATTGGGCCCGCGAGAGGCGCCCTCGACCAGCATGCCCTCTTCATCGGGGGCGCATCAGGCATCTCGAAGAAGGGACTCTGGCTCCCAACGTCCACGAGGAACCACCGCTTGCAGAAGTCCTCCACCTTCTTCGACACATTGGTCACAGCATTCTTGCCGGCCCACGCAATGGGTATATAGACGCCGCCCATGCCGTCAGTGATGCGAAAGGAGACGCACCCCGTCCGCTCGTTGTTCGTCGTGAACCAGAGTGCGTAGAAGCTGCGGAAGAGGGCCACCTAGGGCTTAACCCCAAAGTATGCCTCGCAGAGGTAAGCGAAGATGGAGAGGATGAGAATGGAGTTGGGGTGAAGATGGAGAATCTGGATCTGGTAGTGCTCCAGAACCGCCAGGAAGAAGTCGGAGAAGGGAGGCACGAGCCCAGTGAAGAGGGTGTGCAGGAAGATGGGATAGAAGCTGACGCCGAGGGTGCCAAGGGTACTCGCCGGTTTGAGCACCGTGGCGCCGTGCTTGTTGCTCTCGGAGGCCGCCATATGGTGTACCTTGTCCAGCTGCGCCTCCGTACCGATGCGGTACCCGACCAGAGCCGGCTTGAGGTCGCCGTCTTGCTGCATCGCAGCAGGCTCGCTCGCCTGCACCACCGCCTTGTCCTTCCTGGAGCTGCCGGCCTTCTTGGGCGCCATCACAGTGGGAGTGCGAAGGAGGAGAAGCTCGGAGATTTTGCTCTGGGAAGAAGGAGGCGAAAGGGGATGAATGAAGCAACGGCTGTCTGCGCCGAGCTCTCAGGCTTTTATCAGCTCATAGAGCCGTTACCAGGACGTGGTGGGCCCCACCACTACGCCCGTTACTGCCGAGGAGATCGTGGCTTCGTGGGCAGCCGCAGTTCTCCACGTGTCTCGGGCCAGGCAGGCTTCTTTGGGCCCACGACGCTTCGCCTGCGTCCACGGGACTCCAGCGTGCCCATCGCGGGCCCGGGGCTACTGTCGGCCCAGTGGAAACCAGGGTACCATGGGCCGGCCTTCCACAGCCCTCAACACTCTACCAAGCATTTCTGCTAAGGACTAGGCATTCAGTCTGACGAGCCTCGTGAGGGATCTTTCCCTCGGGAGGGCCTCTCCTGTCTGGAATATCGCTAAGTCCTGGCGCACGTCTGCGCCTCCCTCGCGAGGCCTTCCTCGCGAGGCGTCAAGTACTTCAGAGCCTCGGCGAGGCATCCAGCCCTCGCGGGATTCCTTCAAGTGGAAGCAAGCTCTGCACCCGCTGCAGAGCGCACATGGTCTCTACGCCCGCCGCAGAGTGACGCGCGCGCCTGCGTGCGGTGACGACGACGCCGCAGTTTCCTCTTTGGTGATTAAAGGCGGTCAACAAAGCTGTGACAAGCAAAGCGGACTCCAAGTATTGCCATTTTGGTGATAAGGGGACCGTTGGCCACTACGCTCCAAGGCGGACGTCACCGTGGGACACCCCACGGGCCTCTGCAGCGCCAGCTTATCGTCCTGGATGGGCGGTGGCTTTTCCAACCTTGGAGACGCTGGTCTCTACCATGGACCGCGCCCATGGACAGCCCCGACGCCGTGCACTGCGCTCCACCTTGGCCGCCATGTGGTATCCCTTCCCGCCTGGTGTTTTCGGGGAAGAGGACCGAGGCAGGTATAAAAGGAGCTAGTGTACGACCAAGGAGGGGGATCTCCAATTCGATCGATTCATTCGGCAACCCATCGGCTAGCTGAAGCTGATCCACACCAGAGCGAAGGAGAACAGAGCTTCCACCATAGTTCCTCCTTAGCAAAACTTGAGCTTCGGCCAACTCTTTGTACTGTAACCTCCACAAGCAGTGCAATACAACAAAGCAGGAGTAGGGCCTTTACACCACACAGTGGGCCTGAACCTGGGTAGCGGCTCGTGTCTTCTCTCTGCCGTGATGTCCCTCACCGAGCTCGACGAGCACCGTCGCCGAGGTAGTTGAGGGTTGTTTGATCGCGTGTTCAGCCCCTTACTCGATTCCTGGCATCAGTGAGACACACCCCTAGTTCCTGGGACTAGTCTCCGACAGCGGCCCGACGGTTCTTGTGAGAGGCGGCGGTGAGGGAAGTGAGTTGGGGAAGATGGAGTTGCGGAAGATGGAGTTCTTCCCCGACCCATCCCAATATGTCTGGAATCCCGCACGCCCGGTAGTACCGACGCGGAGGTTCCGGTAGTACCGGCCACGCGGGAATTTCACAGTTTTATCAACTGCAACTTCCTAGGTGTCGGTAGTACCGTCTCTCCGGCACCGGTAGTACCGGGGCCTGTCACAAAAGCCCAGTTTCAAATGAATAATGAACTTGAGCAGGAATTTTTAAGCAAGTTTTATGAGATAAGGTTATGGATTAGGTTTAGAGATGCGTCACTGTTAATGTGGATACAAACTTGGAGTTGCAAGATACAACAAAGAAAGCCCAACATCCAAGAGTTTATCCATAAGATAGAGCAAGGTCTAAAAATACCCAAATAATCCAAATAATTCCAACTCCTCAAGTAAAAGAGGAGGGCGGTGGCCGAAGCCACCATGTTTGAGTATGTATGACTTGTAGCCGCGAAGATATATCTTGGGCTCAAAATCACAACTCATCTTTGAAGCATATTTTAGTCACAAAAGTGACGATTATGCAAGATTTGTCTATTTGCGCATAATGGGGGAAGTGATGACTCATGAATTGAGCTACACTCCCCCTATGTTCATGCCTACATCCAAACCAAATAACTATCGTCTAATATGGGTAGGTATGCAAGAAATCCACTAAGTCCAATTGCTTATGTCCACCACATTTAGTTCACCTCTCAACTCTTTGAATCTCGCTTCACCAAGAGGCTTTGTGAACATATCGGTGAGATGATGCTTGGTGTTGACATAGTTGATTTCAATATCGCCCTTTTCAACATGATCTCGAATGAAATGATACCGGATCTCAATATGCTTGGTCTTCCCATGAAGTACTGGATTATGAGCAATCTTGATGGCACTTTCATTGTCACACAAAAGAGGCATTCTGTCACAAATGACACCATAATCCTTTAAAGTTTGCCTCATCCATAATAATTGTGCACAACAATTTCCGGCGTCAATGTACTCGGCCTCGGTGGAGGAGGCGGCCACATAATTTTGTTTCTTCGAAGACCAACTCACAAGTGACCTGCCAAGGAATTGGCAAGTACCCGAAGTTGATTTTCTATCCATTTTGCAGCCCGCCCAATCCGCATCCGATTAACCTACAAGATCGAAGCTTGTACCATGGGGATACCAAATACCAAAGTTAGGAGTTCCACCAAGATATCTTAAAATCCTTTTGACTACGGTATCATGACTTTCTCTTGGACTTGATTGGAATCTTGCACACATACCCACACTAAACATAATGTCTGGTCTAGATGCACAAAGGTAAAGCAAAGATCCAATCATAGAACGATAAAACTTTTGATCAACTTCCTTACCATCCGGATTTAAGTGAAGATCCGCCTTTGAATCCATGGGAAACTTATAAGGTTTGGCATTTGTCATATCAAATTTCTTGAGCATGTCCTTAATATACTTGGCTTGACATAAGAATGTTCCTTCTCTACATTGGTGGATTTCAAAGCCAAGAAAATAATTCAACTTTCCCATCATGGACATCTCAAATTCCTTGGTCATTAGCTTAGAAAATTGATTACTAAATTCATGGTTAGTAGAACCAAAGATAATATCATCAACATATATTTGGCATACGAAAAACTCTCCATTTATCCTTTTTGTAAAACGAGTGGGATCTATTACCCCAATTTCAAAGCCGCGGTCTACTAAGAACTCCTTGAGATGATCATACCAAGCATGTGGAGCTTGCTTGAGCCCATAAATAGCCTTATGTAGTAAGTAGACGTGGTTAGGAAATTTAGGGTCTTCGAAACCCGGAGGTTGTTTAACATACACCAACTCATTTAGTGGACCATTTAAGAAAGCACTTTTAACATCCATTTGATATAAGACATTCAAGTCTAGCAACAGGGGTATAGGTTTCACCGTAGTCGACTCCTTCGAGTTGGGTGTAGCCTTGTGCAACCAATCTTGCTTTGTTGCGGATGACTTGACCATGTGAGTCTTGCTTGTTTTTAAATATCCACTTGGTTCCAATGACATTATGGCATGTGTCTTTGGGTCTTTCAACTAATGACCACACTTTGTTGCGCTCAAAGTTGTTCAACTCTTCATGCATAGCCGCAACCCAATCCATATCTTCAAGAGCATCATATACCTTGAGAGGTTCTAAGCTAGACAAACAAGAGACATGACCACAAAAGTTAGATAATTGATTGCGTGTGGACACACCCTACGGATACTCCCAAGGATATTTTCTTTGAAGTGTTGTTGATAATCCAATTTTGATGCACGCCGGATGACCCTGCGTTCCATGGATTGACCAATTGTTTCACCAACACAAATATCTTCATCATTGCCTTCATCTTGTTCATGATCAACCCTTTGTGGAGTTCTTGGAGTTGTGGGTTCATGATGGTCATGTTCACCACTAGAGTTGGGTGGGTCTTGATCATTTTCTTGATCATATGGATGAAGATCTTGTTCTTGTTCTTGTTCTTGGATAGTTTGTTGATCAATTGTTGATGTGGGTGGCTCAACTGGGTAGAACTTATTCCCTCTTCTTGAATATCAATAGGTTCTCCAATAGGAATAAGTTCTCCAATCCCCATAGTTCTTATGACTTGAGATGGAGCTTCATCACCTACATCATCATGATCAATATGCTCCGCTTGGGAGCCATTATCCTCGTCAAACTCCACGTTCATAGACTCTTCAACACACCCGGTGGATATGTTGTAGAACCTATAAGCATGAGATTTTGCGGCATATCCAACAAGTATACCATCAAAAGATCTAGATTTAAATTTAGCAATTTTGCAACCTTTAATGTAAACATGGCATTTGCAACCAAAGACACGTTTGGCTTTTTACCGGTGAGGAGTTCATATGGTGTCTTATCCATGAGAGGACGGAAGAAGAGCCGGTTTGAGTAGTGACAAGCGGTGTTGATGGCTTCGGCCCAAAAGTTGTATGGGGAATGAAATTCAGCCAACATAGTTCTTGCCATATCAATAAGAGTGCGGTTCTTCCTTTCGGCGACACCATTTTGTTGGGGAGTATATGCAGCGGAATATTGGTGTTGAATGCCCTCCCCACTTAGGAAATCATCCATAGTGTAATTCTTGAACTCCGTACCATTGTCACTTCTTATTGCCAAAATCTTCGAGTCATATTGGTGTTGAACTAGGGTTGCAAAGTCAATGAATATCTTTTGAGTTTCACTCTTCCTCTTGATGTAGAAAGTTCAACAATATCTTGAATAATCATCCACAATCACCAAACAATATTTCTTGCCACCAAGACTATCATATGTGGGAGGCCCAAAAAGATCCATATGAAGGAGCTCCAAAGGCCTCTTAGTGGAGATAATGGTCTTCTTGGGGTGATTCTTTTCATGCATCTTTCCGGCTATGCAAGCACTACAAGGACGATCTTTGGAAAAATTAGCATCGGTTAGTCCTACCACGTGTCCACCCTTCACAAGAGTTTGTAAATTTCTCATACCGACATGGCCTAGCCAGCGATGCCAAAGCCATCCCTTGTCGGATTTAGCCATTAGACACGTGGCAATTTGAGTGGTCTCTTTTGAGAAATCGACCACATACAAACCGTTCTCACGAAATCCAACAAAGGCTACTTTAAGAGATTGTGTGAAAAGGATGGTCATGTGGTATTTATTAAAGATAACGGTGTAACCGGCATTGCATAATTGACCTACGGAAAGTAAATTATATGAAAGGGATTCAACAAGGAGGACCTTCTCAATGGATAACTCCGGAGTGATCACTACCTTGCCATATCCCAATACCTTAAGTCTTGCATTGTTCCCAACGGTGACATGAGAGAATGTGAGTAATTGTTTCAATAAGCCCTTTACTAAATCTTTGCTTCCGGTCATATGAGATGAACACCCACTATCAATGAGCCATGAAGATCCACCGGAAGAAAAGCCCTACAAGAAATCAAGTCTTTGATTTAGGTACCCATTTTGGAATGGGTCCTCTTTTGTTAGTCACAAGGGTCTTTGGAACCCAAATAGCATAGTGATAATCATCTCCATATGAAGTGCCAATATATTTAGCAAAAACACAACCATTTCTAGATTTCATAAGAACTTATGAAGGGTTATATTTTCCCGCAAAGTCATTGTGAGTGGCATTGCCCTAGTGGCATCACCAATCACAATGGGGTTGGCATTTGTCTTTGCAAACTCCCCCTCCTTCACAAAAGCAATATCTTTGGAAGGGGAAGTAGGCTTCTTCTTCTTGTTGTTGTTGATCTTCTTGGACTTAGGTGTAAACCCAAGTCCTTCATTGCCAACCACTCCCTTTTGATTGCTCAAAAAATCATTGAGGTTCTTCAACCCTTGGATACAAGTGGCTAGACCCTTCTCAAGTTGGGCCTTCAACCTAGTGTTCTCCTCAATAAGAGATGCCTTCACACACAAAGGGTTAGAAGTACAAGCATTTACATCTTTATCATTATGAGATGTGGTGAAGCTAGCATAGATGAATTGAGCTTGTAATTTAGCATGTGACTCCTTGAGCTTGGTGAGCTCACTTGAGGTCACCTTGTGGGTTTCCCTAAGTGCTCAAAATTCTCAAGGAGTTTGTTATGACTCTCTACAAGCTCATCATTTTTAGTTTTTAGATCACAAGCAACTTGAATAGAGGTTTCACGGGTTTCTTTTGCCTTGGATAAATCCTTGGCTTGGGTCTCCTCAAGTTGCTCCCGGAATAATTGTTCCTCAACAAGTTGATCTTCTAGCCCACCAATTTTATCGGCATGATCACGTGCATGCCCCTCAAGCTCATAAATCCTGTTCTCCTTCTCCTCAAGGAGGTGTTTGGATTCTCCATATTGATACATGAGAGCCTCAACCATTTTCTTGGTTGGACCTTGGAGCTTGTTTACAAAGTGGGTAATTGAATCCTCTTTCTCTTCATTTTTCCCTGCATCCTCAACACAATCCAAGAGATATGGTTTAGAGGAGATAGTAGTTTTAGGTGGGGAATTCACCTTGGTTTCTTTGGCCATGAGGCACATGGGCTTGGAGATCGTGTTGTCATTTGGAGCGGAGAAGAGCAGCCATCTGTCGGGGGTTACCCCGGGTAGGGTAATGATGAGGTAAAGACATGTAAGGTTAAGGTAGTAAGCTGTCCGAGGTGACGATTGAGCAAGGACGCAGGAGGCGTCATCCGACGTAAGGTGTACGTCCGAGGTATACTTTCCGAGGTATATCCTCCGAGGTATCAACCTCGGGGCAGTCAGCTAGCTACCACAGGAATAAGATATTCTCTACCGAGGTATTGATCAGGAGTGTTATCCGAGGTTGGCAGCAAGGATCGAGGCATGTCAGAGAGGTCACGGGTGCCGCAGAGCTCGTAGCCCGAGGCTTCAGAGGACGGCGAGGTCCGTCCACGGGTTTCCCGGAAGCTCGGGGGCCTAGGAGCTGACTCGGCTATTTCGGGAAAGGTCTACAGGCTAGACCTCGGCAGGCTACTGAAGTATGACCGAAGAGGAAAGCTAGGCCTGGCTGGCCTGACAGTCCGGCCGTTGGCTGGCAGGAGGCAGAGGCTTGTCTTCTACCTTTTGGCCATGCCATTGTCAGTTGTAGGCAGGGGTAAAAATGTACTTCGGCCTGTGTATATATGCGGCATCTCTACCTCCAGAGGGAGGACGGAAAACCCTAGCTCATTTCCCCCTTCATAGTTTCACCTTCTATCTAGAGCTCTCACTTTGGTAGCATCATACAGCTCGAGGAGCACCTTGTACCTGAGAACCACACTGATATATTGAGAGAGGCAAGGCAGGAGTAGGGGTTTTACTTCCTCACGAAGGCCCCGAACCTGGGTACATCGTGGTGTCTTTTGTGTTCTTGGCTTTCTTGGTTTCTTGTTCATGTTCTTGTGGTTTCTTGCATGTTCTTGCTTGTGCACGTCTTGAGTGCATAAACCCTCCCCGGATTCCCCCAACGACCATTCGGCCCCAACTAAGCCATACCCATGGCATCTGCCGTGATCCCACCACGACAGTTGGCGCCCACCGTGGGGCAGATTGAGGCGTTGGGTGGAGTTTCCATCCGGACGGGCTCCTCTGGTGTGTTCTTTCTGGCCTTGTTACCAAGATCGGCGAGTTCGCCTTTGTGAGCGACAATGCGGGGTGCTTCGCCGGCAAGCCTTTCCCCACCGATGGTTTCCTCATGATGCTCGGCAGCTTCCCCACTACGTTGCTGTCGAGGTGGTTCGCGAGTACCCGGAGCAGGTGCTCGTGGACGACGAAACTCCTCTCCTGGCGGCTTTGGGTCGGCGTGTCACTCGCCCTCCGAGGTGTGTGGAGGTGATGATGGCTGGTACCAGCCTGCAGCTAGCAAGGCAGATGCTGGCAAGGTCGCGCTAGCCGAGGTGGAGGCGACGCCAACCGCGCTGCCTGAGAAATCAGGTCGGACGGCGAAGTTTCCGTACGAGAAACCTAGTCAGAATGAGCAGTTGGGCATGCCAAGGGAAGAAGTTCCCTTAGAAGCTATCGTTGATAGGTTAGCTCGGCCACTCGCAGTAGAGGCAAGTGTGGAGCATACGGTGGCCGGGTTAGAGGCAGAGCGCCAGAGGGTGCTGAGAGAAGCTCGGTTGCTGGCCGAGGCTAAGCAGCAGTTCGATATGGAGCAGAAGGAGTACAATGCTGCACATGGTATAGAGGATGGTTTTACTCCGGTTGTGCGGCGTAAGAAAGCTGCTCTGCTCAACCGAGGCAAGGACCTCTATGGGAGATGGCTAGGGCTGCAGTCTCGGGCTCGAGTAAGGCAACAAGTAGCAGGTCGGCTACTGGTAGGCCGGTGTATAGTTCACCAGCTAAGAACCTTAGAGCAGCCGAAGCAGTAAGGGCCGGGCTATCGGAGTTGACCGGAGATGCATGGCGTGAGCAGCAGAAGCGGCTCAATGAGTTAGTGCATGTGGCCAGCAAGCAAAATGAAGCCCTCCGCAAGGCCGGGCTTGGCGGTTCGCAGGCGGTCCATTCGATTAGGCCAGTTAGCCAGGGGTCCAAGGGGCAAGCCTCGTCTCCACACGTCGGAGGAGCCGATCGTGCCCGGAGTGTCACTTCAGGTCGGAACAAGGAGATGCAGCTGCAAGTGTACGATCCGGTGTTAGCTGGGAAGCAAAAGGTCGGCAACGCTAGCCGAGCCAATGGAGACCCCGGCCCAGGTGATGCAAGCCGAGCTAAGGCCGTTCAGCTCAGGGAAATCAGAACGGTGGGCAAGCAGCGTCGGCTGGCCGAGGTAAACCACCTCAGCCCCCGAGGCATCAGCAGCAACCCCGGCCGCAGGAGCAGTATCAGCAAGAGCCGGAGTATGTTCCGCAGCCGAAGAACGTCGGTCGAGGTGGCGACCGATATGATGATGGAAATTCAGCCATGGAGCGGGCTGGATTCTATAGAGTGGATGGTGCATTGGGAGAGCGTATCGGAGCTCGGACGTTGCCTACAGGTGATGCGCGCTACAAGCTAGATCGGATTTACATGTCCGAGAATTGGAGGAGGAAGGCCCTCCTGGTCCGGCGTGTTTTGGACCTCGGATCATGAAGGAACCACCTCCACCGTGTCTCAGTTTCAGTTGGGTCGGAGTACCAGGCCGTACAATGGGAGCACCAAGCCGCAAGATTGGCTAGCTGATTATGTTTCAGCAGTATACATTGCGGGGGGCAATCGCCGATGGGCGGTCCGGTATCTCCCGCACATGTTGGAAGGTCCTGCTCGGATCTGGCTGAACAATCTGCCGGAGAATAGCATCGATTGCTGGCTGGATTTAGAGGAGGCATTCAATAGCAACTTCGCCAGCACTTACAGGAGGCCAAACCGACCTCAGCTTTTGCAGGCGTGCAAGCAGGAGGACAATGAGACTGACCGAGAATTCTTGACTCGGTGGAGCAATGTTCGGAACTCCTGTGAGGGAGTTATCGAAGCACAGGCTATAGCGTGGTTTGCTGATGGATGTCGGTATGGTAGCATGTTGTGGCAGAGGCTCCAGAGAGATATGCCAAAGACTCTGGCCGAGACGATTCGGATAGCTGATTCCTATGCCCTTGGCGATCCGATGCAGCCTCTGCTGGATGGGAATGCCCGGAACAGGAGGAATCCGATGAACAACCGCAACAACGGACCGAGGTTTGATAACCGTCAAGAGTTCGGGCAGAAGAGGAGAGAACCAGATTTCCAAGTCAATGCTGTAAACCCAAGTCAGTCCGGACCTGGAGGCGCCCAGAAACCGAAGACTGAGGGTCAGGCGTGGACTCCGAACCAGAACCAGAATCAGGGAGGTGGTGCGAAGCAGTGGCAGGAGGCCGGACCACCTGTGACTTACGAGTCATTGGTGAATGGACCATGTATCTATCATGGCAGGAATGGCAGAACACCCAACCATACCACTCTGCAGTGTAGTTTTCATCACCGAACCGCTGCAGAAGGGGCGAAAGCTGGGGCAAACCGGAGTGGGCCACCGAACCAATGGCGTAGACCTCAATATCCGAACACGCAGCAGCAGCATAAGCCGACCATAGCGGCGCAGAATCAGAGCTTAACCGGAGCAAATTCAACCCCGGTGCATGCGGCCCAAAACCAGAAGACGGTGCAGGCGAAACCGGTGAATGCAGTGAGTGCCCAGGGCAACAACAACAACGGTGGTGCCGGCCAAAGCCAAACGTGGTCCTTTGAGAATCAGAGGTATGAGAACCCCGGTAATGATTATAGGGAAGTACATCAGAGCTACGTGGTGTTTGTGACTGAGTCAACTGATAAGAAGAGTATGCTGAGGCGTGCCAAGGAGGTGAATGCAGTATCTCCGGCGGTGGTGAAATACATGAACTGGTCCGAGCAAGAGATCACTTGGAGCAGGCAAGATACACCTCGGATCATGCCGAGCCCTGGAAACTATGCACTGGTGGTGGATCCGACGTTTTGTGGGCCGACCAACAATGTGAGATTCACCCGAGTCTTGGTGGACAATGGGAGTGCCATAAATATCATGTACCGAGACACAATGGTCAAGCTGGGATACTCACCGAACCAGTTGCAGCCTAGCAGCTGTACATTTCACGGTATTGTGCCCGGGGTCTCTTGTGCACCTATGGGAAAGATTTGGGTCGACGTGGGTTTTGGTACCCGAGATAACAGCCGAGTTGAAAGTCTTGAGTTCGAGGTTGTGGACTTGCAGAGCCCTTACCATGCCTTGCTGGGAAGGCCAGCCTTGGCCAAGTTCATGATCTCCACTCATGTGGCTTACCTAAAGATGAAAATGCCGGGGCCCAAGGGAATAATAACCATTTCTGGTGACTACAAGAAGGCTATGCAATGTGCCTCGGCGGGATCAGTTTAGCCGAGTCCTTGGTGATCGCGGCGGAGAAGAAGCAACTTCAGAAGGTGGTGGCAATGGCGCAGTCTACTCAGCTCGGCATGTCCGGACTAATTACTCCGGACATGAGCGCTTCATTCGAGGTGCCCAAGGAGACCAAGAAAATCCCGCTGGACTCGGAGAACCCGGAGCGTTTCGCCATCATTGGTACTGGCATGGACGAGAAATAGGAAAGCGCGCTCTGTCACTTCCTCCGTGAGAATCGGGACATTTTTGCATGGTCGGCTAAAGACCTGCCAGGTGTTCCGAGGGAGTTGGCAGAGCACTCTTTGTTTGTTCGGCCAGAGGTGAAACCAGTGCGTCAACCGACGCGGCGGCTCTCAGATGACCGAAGAAAGGTGGTACTCGAAGAACTGGCGAAGTTACTGGCTGCAGGCTTCATCATGGAAGTGCTGCATCCGGACTGGATATCTAATCCAGTCCTCGTGGAGAAAAAGAAGGACGAACCGGCGGTAGTCAAGGTGTGGCGCATGTGCATTGACTTCACCAACCTGAACAAGGCGTGCCCGAAGGATCCCTTTCCTTTACCTCGGATTGATCAAGTGATCGATTCTACGGCTGGATGTGAGCTGTTGTCTTTTATTGATGCATATTCTGGTTTTCACCAGATCCCACTGAACACTGATGATCAAATAAAGACTGCCTTTATTACCCCGTACGGGGCGTATTGCTATCGTGTCATGTGTTTCGGTTTGAGAAATGCCGGGGCAACTTATCAAAGGTGTATGCAGAAGTGCTTACATTCTCAAATGGGCAAGAATGTGCAAGTGTATGTCGATGACATTGTTATCAAAACTAAAAAGAAGCATACTCTCATCGAAGACCTCGAAGAGACATTTGCAAATTTAAGAAAGTATCGGTTGAAACTTAACCCGGACAAGTGCACCTTTGGTGTCCCGGCTGGAAAATTGCTCGGTTTCCTCGTATCGAGCCGAGGTATAGAAGTTAACCCGGCTAAGATCCGAGCTATCGAAAGAATGAAGTTGCCGAACTGTTTAAAAGATGTGCAGAAGTTCACGGGATGCCTTGCATCTTTAAGTCGGTTTGTAAGTCGGCTAGGAGAAAAAGCCTTACCATTGTATCAACTTATGAAGAAAAGTACCAGTTTCACTTGGACCCCGCAGGCGGACGCGGCGTTCAATGAGCTGAAGAAGATGTTGTCCACTGCTCCGGTGTTGGCATCCCCTTTGCAGAATGAACCGATGTTGATATACATTGCGGCTACAAACCGGGTCGTAAGTGTTGCAGTGGTGGTGGAGCGAGACGAAGGAGGCAAATCGGTGCAGAGACCAATCTACTACCTGAGCGAGGTGATATCCACGTCGAAGCAAAACTACCCCCACTACCAGAAGATGACGTACGGAGTATACCTGGCGGTTAAGAAACTGAAGCATTACTTCCAAGAGCATCCCATGACGGTGGTATGTGATGCTCCAATCTCGGAGATCATCGGATGCAAGGACGCAACTGGGCGAGTTGCCAAATGGGCGATCGAGGTATCTCCATACACTCCGCATTATGAAAGGCGAGATGCAATCAAGTCGCAGGCGCTGCCGGACTTTTTATGCGATTGGGCCGAGATGCAATATGAGCCGCCCTTGCCGGACTATAATTATTGGAAGATGCACTTTGATGGGTCCAAGACCAAGGTCGGATTAGGTGCCGGCGTAGTCCTAACCTCGCCGAAGCAAGACCAGTTGAAGTATGTGCTGCAAATCCATTTCTCGGCGTCGAACAACGTGGCGGAGTATGAGGCCCTGATCCATGGGCTCAAGGTGGCAAAGGAGATAGGTGTCCGGCGTATAGAATGCTTCGGCGATTCAGCTTTGGTGGTGCATCAATCCACCGGCACTTGGGATGCATTGGATGCGAACATGGAGTTGTATCGGTTTCATGTGCAAAAGGTGTCTGGGTTCTTCGAAGGATGTGAGTACAAGCACATACCTCGGGGGAGAATGAAGCCGCCGACGTATTGTCCAAGCTCGGTTCATCCAAAGAACCGGTGCCACCGGGGATAGCGCTGAACCATTTGAGAACTCCTTCAATCAAGCCCTCGCCTGACTCCGAGTCAATTTTCTTACCGCCAAGTTCGGAGTCTGAGCCTATTCCTATGGAGGTAGACGTCGGATGCGTTTGGCCGGACTCGGGGACTGCTTCGCAGTATCCGAGGACTGATGGAGCTTTTCCTATGGAGTAGATGATGGGAACTTCGGGTCTGACCCGGGGACTTCGCACCAACACTCGGGGACTGGCCGAGCAATGGTGGAGGAAATCATGAAGGAGATCATGGCGACCGAACCAATGGAGATAGATGAGAGGCTTTTTCCTCTGCATCCAGTGCCGGAATGGGCGGAGCAGATCATGAACTTCATAGCCGATGGAAGTTTGCCAAGTGATACAACCGAGGCAAGGAGAATCCAGAGGAGAGCTAAGGGATACACCATCATCAACAAGGAGCTATACAAGAGAAGTGTGACCGAGGTGTTGCAGAGGTGTGTCGAACCAGCTGAAGGCAAGGAGATGCTTTTAGAAATCCACCAAGGAGAATGTGGACATCATTGCAGCACAAGAGCTCTGGTGGCCAAGGTGTTCCGGCACGGGTTCTATTGGCCCACCGCCAATGCCGATGCAGAAGATATAGTTCGGAAATGTGAAGGGTGCCAAAGGTTCGCCAAGCAGCAGCACATGCCAGCTTCGGCGCTCAAGACCATTCCTATCACGTGGCCCTTTGCAGTTTGGTGTCTGGACATGGTGGGAGAATTCAAGCCAGCCCGAGGCAATATGACTCACATACTGGTGATGGTGGACAAATTCACTAAGTGGATCGAGGTGAAGCCAATCCGAAAAGTGGATGGTCATACGGCAGTGACCTTTTTGAAGGAAATAATCCTGAGATATGGATATCCTCATAGTATCATTACAGACAACGGCACGAACTTTGCTGTCGGAGAGTTTGCTCGGTTCTGCATGAGTAAGGGAATTCGACTTGATGTAGCCTCGGTGGCTCACCCACAGGCTAATGGGCAAGTAGAGGTCAAATGCATTGGTATTGGCCGGAATCAAAGCTCGGTTGTAGAACCACTGTTGAAAACACCGGGGTGTTGGATCGATGAGATACCAGCAGTTCTGTGGGGTCTAAGGACCACACCGAACAGATCAACTGGCTATACGCCATTTTTCATGGTCTATGGGGCCGAGGCAATGCTGCCAACCGACATTGAATATGATGCGCCCAGAGTGGCAATGTACACAGAAGCCGAGGCTAAAGAAGCTCGGGAAGATGCTGTAGATTGCTCGAGGAAGCAAGAGAATTGGCCTTATCTCGGTCAGCAATATATCAGCAGGGTCTCCGACGTTATCAAAGTCGGCATGTAAAACCCCGAAAGTTTAATGAAGGAGATCTAGTGCTGAGGCTTGTTCAGCGCAGCAAAGGTCGGCACAAGTTGTCACCTCCATGGGAGGGACCATACATTGTGAGCCGAGCTTGCACAATGATTCGTACTATCTTATAGATGCACAGGAGCCAAGGGGAGATGGGCTGGATAGACCCGATGGAGCTTCAGCGTCCATGGAATGTAGCTCTACTCCGACCCTTCTACTGTTGAAGGAAGTAATGTATGTACCTCGGCTGATCTTTAAATAAAAACTTCGGCACCTCGAGAGTGAGCTCGGGGACTGCCTCGCTCTTATGATTGCATGTTTCTTTTTGTTGTACTCTTTCTTCGTTCGTATGCCGAACTATTTTGAACCTCGTCTCAAACTTCAAGTACTGTATGCTATGTAACTAATCTTGTGACTCGACTGACGAACGCCAGCATGGCAGTCAAGAGCAAAGACGAAAGAACATGGGAAACATGAAAATGAACTCGGGGACTCGGTCCAAAAAGACAGTTCGGCATATGTCGTTTACTAACCCCTGTTTTTACTTCTTTTTTATGTCGGATGACTTTGAAACATACCTCGGAATTTACCAAGTACTGTATGCTATGAACAACAATCTTGTGACTCGACTGTCGAACGCCAGAATGGCAGACAAGAGCAAAGAATGCCAAATATAGTAAACACGAAAGTAAACTCGAGCAATCATTCAAAAGGATTCGACATAAAGCTTAGAAAAGCATGGTTCGAATGAGCATGATAGTAATAGAGGTAGCAAAGGAACTACTTAAGTTTGATTACATCTGCGTCCCGGCATACCGGGGATTTAATGAAGTTTTTTGGCCAAGCATAAGTTCAGGTCGAGGCATCAGGAATTACGTCGGCAGCAGCCGATGTAGCAGGGATTTCGTCCGGAGCCGAGGTAGCCTGGGAAGTGCTGGCAACGTCGGCAGTAACCTCGGCACCAGGTTGTGGAGAAGCCTCGGTTTCTGCTTCGCGGGTTTCACCGCCGTCACCTTGCTCGGCCTCGACGTCGGATTCTGTTTCGTATTCCTCGTCTTCTGGCTCGTAATCCTCGGCGTCGGAGTAGGTGTCTCCTTCGCTCAAGTTCTTCGTGGTGGCATATCCAGCAAAGTAGTTGGCCATCTTTTGGCGGCGCGCGACAAGGATCGGGTCGGACGACCAAGGTGAGCCTCGCCGGAGAGTGTTCATCTTCTCGAGGTCGATCTTCTCGCACCAAGTCATGATAAACCTGAGAGCGGCATCAGCTCCAGCGCGAATATAAAATGGTTTGGATACGTTGGATGAAAATGGAAAGTTGAGATTCAAGCCAAACAATTTTAACTCCGGCGGAGCGTCAATAGTTTACCTCGAATCTCGGGGACTGGAATGGTGGATATTAGATGAGATACTGCATGAAAGTAAAGAGAATAGGACTTACGTCGATGTTTTGAGCAGCACGCAGGGCAGCAGTTTGTAGATCATATACGCTTCGGCCGCAGGCGCTGTTTCCCGCAGGATGCTCAGCCACCGGAGCAGCTACGGAGGCCGAGGAGACCTCGTCTGCAGAATTCCAGTCTGCATTGTAGTGTTCCAAGGAGCCGAGGCTCTGGTCACTGTCAGTGCGCAGAGGAGGAAATCCCCACGGTCCGCCCTGCTCGATGCCCCTAACCGAGGCCTCCAAGGCCAAAGCAGCCTCGAAGCTTGAAGCAGGCCGGTTATCCAATATAAGAGATGCCCTCCGAGCATATTCTTCGGCCGGAGGGGCAGTCTCATCAACGGGTGCGGCGAATGGAGGAATTCGGCGTGTCACCGGGGGAGGAGACCTCGGTTGCATCCTTGAAGGAGAAGAGATAGTCAGGGTGCCAGACCCAGATGTTGGTTTGGGGGTGACCTTAGACTTCACCGTCTCTTTCTCTTTCTCCTTGCCCTTCTCCAACGGCAAGGTAGTCTGGCGAACTGGTTTTTGGGGCTGTTGCTTGGGCTGTTGCTTGGGCTGTTGTTTGGGCTGTTGCTTCTGCTGTTGCTTCTGCTGATGCTTCTGCTGTTGCTGCTGTTGGTTGCGGGCAGTCTGGCTGCGGGGGGAGAGTCGAGGCTCCGGCAAGGTGGTAGCCGGAGTTCTGGCGCGATTGGTCCCCGCATCCGTTTGAGGACGCGGAGAAGTCTGACCTCGGGTGGGGGCAGATTTCCCCAAGGCCGGGCCAGACCTCGGTGGAGGAGATCCGGGGCGAGAGTTCGTCGGGGTGGTCGTGGCTTCAGAGGCACCAACGGGTGCAGTCATGGAGGATACCTCCTGATCCACGTCTATGGGGTCACTGCAACGAAAGGAAGATGGTTAAGTGTTAATACCGAGGTAATATGTTTAAGCAACAAACATTGTTGGCTATAGAAGCGAAGCATTACCCATCCGAGGTAGGAAACCTCTTGCCCCCTCGGCATGAGGAGGATTTCCGGACTTCTTCAGCCGACGTCTCTTGACCGGAGCCTCAGTGGGTCCGGAGGCTCCAGTGGCGCATGGTTCGGCGGCCGAAGTTGCGGCACCAGCGCGTTTCCGGCTGGTTCGGAGTAAAGTTCGGAAGGTGAGGAAAGCAGGAGATAGGTACCGCATTTATTGGTTCCATGACGAGAAACCCCTCCTCGTCATCCGAAATCTCTTGAACTGAAGCTTGTGCTTGAGGCTTACCCGGTGGTGGTGATGCGGGCCGAGGCAATGGCATATAATCCTCGTTGTCAGGGTCCACGTTGGATGGTGGGTCCTCGACAGGGAGATCCTTGCCGAAGTGGTCCGCAGGATGGACTCCATCCTCGGCGGTCTGGCGGGAGAACAGCTGTATGGCAGACATATGAAAAGGAGTTAGGAAGAAAATTGTCAAGATGAACGTCGGTAGCAAGACCTCGGTGGTAAAGGAGTACGAAGAAAACGTCGGAATAACGTACCTGTTTCGCTGGCTTGGTCTGGTAGTGGGGTTCCCTTCCCCATGTCCAAGCGTCAGGGATCTGGACTTGGTGATAGCTCGGACTTGCCGAGCTACCGCGGCGTTGTCCAGTGCAACGTGCGTATGGCGGGTGGGGTCATAAAGACCGCTCATGTGGCAGATCTTGTGAGACCTCGCCTGGAGAGGGGAGACCCTGCGCTTCACGAATGTGCAGGCCAGGTCATCAGCCGTCAGGACTTTCCCGTCGTTTCCGGGGTCCTCCGGGTCCTGCCATTTCGCAATGTACTCATGGATGAACTTGAGTTCGCCGCTGTGAGGGGGAGTGTAATCCCAGTTGAGCTGCTCTGTAGGAGGGCTGAGGTTAAACGCCGGCAGGTTGAGGAGGTCCTCTTCGCCGGAGTTCTTCACGTAAAACCACGTCCGGAGCCACTTGCGAACGGTGTCCGGAGTAGTGATACGTGGGAAGACGGAGTTTCGGCGAGGAGCTACGGTGGCAGCTCCGCAGGCGGTTAATTGCTTGGGCAGATCCTTGTTCTTTGGATCCGGGATCACTTGCCGCTTGAGTTGGAAGTAGCGAGAAAAGAGGTTTACCGTGGCTTTGAGGCCGAGGTATCCCTCGGAGAAGGAAACGATGCAGGAGAGAGTGGTGATGGCGTTGGCGGGGAGGTGATGAACCTGGAGTCCGAACTTGTCGAGGAAGCTCCGGAAGAAATCACTAACGGGCAGTCCGAAGCCGCGCTGGAAGTGCGCGACGAAGACCACCCGTTCCCCTTCCTTGACTTGAGGCTCGAGTTCGCCCTCTGGCAGGCGACATTCTACCCCGGCGGGAATCCGCCGAGTTGCCCTGAGCCACTGGATTTCGTCCGGAGTTACATCCGAACCTTCCCAGCCGGCTCGTTCTCCGACCTCCAGTTCGAGGTCTGGAACCTCGGTTTGTTCCGAAGTCTCAGGAGGAGACATCTCGGCAGAATCAATCTACAGAGAATGCACAGAAGTTTAGCAAAGGAAAAAGTAAATCTGGAATCTAAGGCTATATCTGGCTAACTCAGGAGGAGTTGGACGGCTATCTAATGTACATAGAGGCACATATATGCTAGCCGAACGTCTGTCCGAGGTATGAAACTCATTTCTACCCAAAGAAGTGTGCGAGTAAGATCTACCGGAGGAGGTAAATAGAATTTTATTCAAGAACATATGAAGAACCAAAGCGCGAAGAGGAAGAAACCTAGGGCAATGCCTAGGGTATCAAGAAAGGGAGTACATACCGTGAAAACGAGGTGCTGAAGGGCGGCGCCGGTGACGCGGTCGCAGCGGCGACGAAGGAGCTGCTCGTCGGCGGCGGCTGGAATGCGTTTCTTCTCAACCGGAAGCGGCGGCGCTGGTGGCGATGGAGGCGAGACGGCGAGTGAATGAGGAAGAAGAGGGAAGCACTGCCCGGGCCCATATTTATAACCGCGGGCGGTAACTGCGCACTACCGCGCGGTTATCGGAGCGGCGAGTGGGATCGTTTGTGCACAATGGCCCACGTGGCACGAAGATAGCGGTGGGCGAGCAGGCCACAGGATCGGTTGCAGGAGGCAAACCGTCGTGAGGCGCGGTTACTGGAGCGCGAAGCGGCGCAAGCGGGAAACCTCCGCTGACGTGGGCCGCGTGGTGGAAAGCACTCGAGTGCTTTGACTATCGTGGGCCAGGAAGTGACGGATGGGACACGTGAACAGTGTTCTCTGACCGAAGTCAGTAAGGATGCAGAAATCGAGGGGTTGACGTCCGAGATCTCGGCGGATACTTCGGAAAAGCAGCGTGGCCCGAGGAACAGACCGATGGATTTCTCGGGTATTGGTTCGGTGACCTGCAAAACATCGTAGCGCATGTGGTTTCGGGTTGAACCTGATGCGGCCTTTCATCCGAGGCTGCGAGACCACATCAGCTTCGGGGACTACTGTCGGGGGGTTACCCCCGGGTAGGGTAATGATGAGGTAAAGACATGTAAGGTTAAGGTAGTAAGCTGTACGAGGTGACGATTGAGCAAGGACGCAGGAGGCGTCATCCGACGTAAGGTGTACGTCCGAGGTATACTTTCCGAGGTATATCCTCCGAGGTATCAACCTCGGGGCAGTCAGCTAGCTACCACAGGAATAAGATATTCTCTACCGAGGTATGTGATCAGGAGTGTTATCCGAGGTTGGCAGCAAGGATCGAGGCATGTCAGAGAGGTCACGGGTGTCGCGGAGCTCGTAGCCCGAGGCTTCAGAGGACGGCGAGGTCCATCCACGGGATTCCCGGAAGCTCGGGGGCCTAGGAGCTGACTCGGCTATTTCGGGAAAGGTCTACAGGCTTGACCTCGGCAGGCTACTGAAGTATGACCCGAAGAGGAAAGCTAGGCCTGGCTGGCCTGACAGTCCGGCCGTTGGGCTGGCAGGAGGCAGAGGCTTGTCTTCTACCTTTTGGCCATGCCATTGTCAGTTGTAGGCAGGGGTAAAAATGTACTTCGGCCTGTGTATATATGCGGCTTCTCTACCTCCAGAGAGGAGGACGGAAAAAACCCTAGCTCATTTCCCCCTTCATAGTTTCACCTCTACCTCCAGCTCTCACTTTGGTAGCAACATACAGCTCGAGGAGCACCTTGTACCCGAGTACCACACTGATATATTGAGAGAGGCAAGGCAGGAGTAGGGGTTTTACTTCCTCACGAAGGCCCCGAACCTGGGTATATCGCGGTGTCTTTTGTGTTCTTGGCTTTCTTGGTTTCTTGTTCATGTTCTTGTGGTTTCTTGCATGTTCTTGCTTGTGCACGTCTTGAGTGCATAAACCCTCCCGGATTCCCCAACGACCGTTCGGCCCCAACTAAGCCATACCCATGGCATCTGCCGTGATCCCACCACGACACCATCCCCACTTCCTCACTTGTATCATCATCCTCCTCCTCGCCTCCGGACTCATACTCCTCATGTGTTGCGATGACAAGAGCCTTTTGAGGAGCTCTCTTGATGAAGACCTTGGGCTTGGGGGAGTACTTGTTCTTCTTTAAGATGAGTTGGCCTCCATAAGCTTCTCTTCTCTCATAAGGGCAATCCTTCACAAGGTGATTATCCATTCCACAATTAAAGCACATTCTTTTCACTGTTGGGGAGGTGTTGCTCTTGAAATTATTTTTGTTCCAAAACTTGGTGGCGGCAAGAGCAAGACACTCATTGAGTTCACCTTCCAAATCTTCTTCATGATAAGCACTTGTGCTTTCCTCATATCTTGGATGTTCTCCCACATGAGCCTTCAAAGCAAGGTTCTTAATACCATGAGCTTGGTTGATGGAAGACTTGGAAGTGGCCTTCAAGGTATCATAGGTGACGAATTGTGCCAAGAGGTCATTGGAAGACATTGTTGTATAGTCAGCTCTAGCATGGAGATTCATCACCATATTTTCATTGTATGGAACCATGGTCTTGAGGAACTTGGCCTTGACCCATTCATCATCCATATCCTTCTTTCCATTCTCCCTCATGGTCACAACAAGCTTGGTGAGTCTTCGGAATAGATCATTAGGAGTCTCTTCTTCTAGCTTTATGAAATTGTCAACTTGATGTTGAAGGACAGCTATGTTGGAGCGTTGAATGCCTTCATTTCCTTCATATATAGATTCGAGATAATCCCAAGCCTCCTTGATGGTTTTGAGATTCTGAACTTGATCTTCATCATTAGCAGTCATGGCACTCTCAAGAATGTATTTAGCGTTTGCATCAAGTTGTTCATCAATCTCTTCTTGCCTTGTCAAGTTGTTGGGATCAACCGGATTGAAACCTTGTACAACCACCCTCCAAAGATGCACCGATGAGCTGCGAAAATAAGACTCCATAGATTTCTTCCAAGAGAAATAACGAGTATTATCAAGCTTAGGAGGCGGTCTACTTTGATTGTTTACATGAGGATGGGTGGGTGGAACTTGAGTGAGATATGAAGTAGGTGCAGCAAAGTTAAGAGGGGATTTTTCATTACTTTTAGCTTTCTCCTTATCACCCAAGGACTCACCAATAGAGGCATCGGTTGATGAGGAGGCATTTTGATTATTAATGACCCGAGTATACACCTCGTGCACCATTTTACCCCTCAGGAACCCAAAGAGTTCTTTCATGGCTTTCATGGTGAGCGGTGCGTCATCATCGGGTGGGGTTATCCCCGCTTCACTTAGTTCTTTATCAAGTTGTTCTTGATCAATTTTATCTTGTTGTTCTTTAGCAAGTTTTACTTCCTTCTCGGTAGTCATCCTCCTCTTTAGGTTGTTAAGCCCTTAACAAAGAGACCTTGCTCTGATACCAATTGAAAGGATCGAGTAGGTTGATTAGGGGGGGGGGGTGAATAGGCAACTACAAATTTTCTTTTTCTTTTAATAAAATTAAGGCTTTGCTCAAATATAAGTTCTCTAGAAATGCAACTAGGTGAACAATCCTATATGATGAGCAAATGACAAGCTAGCAAGATATTCTAGATAAGATAAGCTAGCAATACAAGTAAAGGAAGGTTAAGGGATAACCACACGGTGACGCGGAGATGTTTCACCGGAGTTCACTTCCCAATGGAAGCTACGTCTCCGTTGGAGCGGTGCGAAGTCACAAAGTGAATTTCGAGTAGTCGTGATATGGCACACAGTATCTCCCTCGTGTTGTCCTCCAATGAGGAGTTCCACGAGCCACTATATGATGCCCTCGAGGTCGGCAACAAACCTTTACAAGGATGAGGCACACTCCACAACCGAATTGGAGGCTCTCACCAAATTCCCGCGGCTCCCGAAGCCACAAGAATCACAAGGCCAAGGCACACATCCACAACTCAATTGGAGGCTCTTGGCTTTTCCCGTGGCTCCCAAAGCCACGAAGAACACAACTTCCGTCTAGGGTTCAACGAACCCAAGAGGTAACAAGATCCGCTAGGGATTAGTGGGGGGAATCGAAATTGCTTTGGTGGAAGTGTAGATCTAGACCTCCTCCGTCACTCCTCAAAGTATGAAGGTGTTTGAACCGATGGTGTGGGAGATCTAGGAGGTTGAAGCTTTGCAACAATGGTGGAGAGAGTATTTTGGAAAGCTTGGCTTCTTTGTAGAAGAATACAAGTATATATAGCTCCACCCAAATTGTGGCCGTTGGCCAGTTTTCTGCATACGCGCGGTACTACCGGACCAAAGGACCGGTACTACCGAATAGCAGGAAACAACAGTCAACAGACGTTTTGACCAGGCGACGCGAGCGCCCGGTAGTACCGAAGACCTGACCGGTACTACCGGAGGGCGCAGGATCGGTAGTACTGGAAATAGTTCCGGTACTACCGCTTAGGAATTACCCCCCCCCCCCCCCCAATACAGAAGCTTTTGGCGTTCGCCGGTACCTCGCTCGGTACCTAGCCCGGTACTACCGAGCGTGAAGGCTCGGTACTACCGACCTTTTTATCCGGTACTACCGGAGCCAGGAAATTGCTCCAAACACAACATATTAGATGGAATGGGATGGCTGTGGAGTGCATCTTTGGTTTGTGCAAAATATGTAAACAAGATTGATTCCGCCCAAACCTCCACAACGGATCCCCCTCTTGATAGTACGGTTTTCCTATAAGATAACACCTAGGAAAACTACAACTTCTCGCTTGACGCTTGTAGAGGAGAAGTCAAACCATCATGTGTAAATATATATAAGATGTACCTGTAAATCTTTTAGCACACAATTAGTCGCTTATTGTGTTGTCAACAAACATCAAAACAATAGGGATAAAAATGTCCTTTCAATGATGCTATTGAAATTATGATGTCAAAGTTCAATGCAAGATGATCAGTGATAAATTATGAATCCGTGTGTCATAATACATTTGGAATGCATCATTTATTGGTGTTTTAGTGTTGGCTATTAATTTAGCAAATTAGTTTGCTGATCATCATGTGATTTAAGTTTCTATAGTCAAAACGAAAAGTTTTGATTTGAGTTTTAATTTATGAACACAAGTTGTATGTTATATGATAGTATTCCGACCAACGTTGATTATTGTCATGTCCCATTTTTGAATGAATAGTGCTCTTCTCCGTTTTTAGCCCAACGGTGATACGGATTAGAACAAGATTAACTTGTTTTGTTTTAGAACAATTCAAGTTTGATGTTTCTTATTTATGCTCATAAAGATGGTGTCCTTGTTTTAGCAATGGACCAAGACATATGGTTCATTTATTTGAATCATGCTGAGGAGAATGAAAAGTATGAGCAAAAAGAAGTGGAGTGGGATAAATCAAACCATATTTCACTCCTTATAATTAAGAATATCATCTCCTCTGAGATAAAGAATGCAATTCCCGACTCAGTATATGCCAAAGATTATTTGGCCTCTATTGAGGAATATTTTTGTAACACCCCAAATTTCGGAACTAAGAAAAAACCTAGTTGTAAGAGACCAAAATTCAGAGCCAATAAAAACTTTTTGAAATACTTCACTAATGATTGTGTTTTCCTTCCTGTTGCTCTGTTTGACCTTGTGTAACTTGTTGTTTGGCCACTACATATCAACCTAAGAACTCAACCAAGATAAAAATATATTTAATCTTGGTGATCATGTCATGACAAGAAAATATTCCATATATCTTTTCCAATCCTATTTTGGCCAAATTCCATTTCAATGATGCTTTGGATTTAGCAACAACCAAAATACCCATTATTTGAGAAGTAAAAGTATTTCCAAAAGATTATGTATTTCCAAAATATGGAGATCTATATGCTATCTCCTACCTATTTTTCAACCTTGATATTTTGCAACTCCTATTTTATAAACTCTTATTTTCACTCTATTTGAAAATAGCACTAGTGGGAAATATATTACCCCACATTATTTCCTTTCTCAAACCTTTTTGAAAACTATTAAGTTAAGAGTTGAGATATTTCCTAAACATCATCTTGTCATAATTAGGAGTGGTCACTTTTCCACAAGATAGTATTGTGGAAATGGTGGTATGATTAATTCTTGTGGTTTCATTTGTGTGGTCTTGGTTGTGATGTTGATCTTGTTGTGTTTGATGCTTGTGTGGATAATTAATCAAACATGCTAGAGCAATAATTTGAAACACCCATTACAAAATTTGGAATGTGACTTAAAACAAAACAAGACCTCTAAAATTATTCACACACTTAAAATAAAATCCTAGATCCAAGATATAGAGATGTTACTCTTCTCTTTCCTTCTTAACAAAGATATAGAGACATCTTTTCTTTAAATTAAAAACTTGTTTAGAAACAACTAAAAACTTGGGCTAAAATACTTATTGAAGTATGCATGGGGTGGTTTGCGAGTACAATCCAATGTACTCATAATGGTTTCGTCCCTGGCTATTGTCTTAGCCAGGTTTTCGAGGAACGCTTCGATGAGGAGGACTATGACGCCGACGACGCGAACTAAGGATTCTTCATTAGTCAGTTGCCTGTGGGAACTATGGAACGCTAGTAGGCCATCAACGTTGTTTGCTTCCGCTGAATGATAGTATTAGGCCCAAGAAGGCACCTATGTAAGATTCGGTCTGTATGACCATATTATTGTAACACTTGTATCCGGTACTGTAATGGATGTAAACTGTGATACCAAGTTTGAGTTATGCGCAACAACGAACTGATCATGGGATTGTTGCCAAATGCATAACGAGTATCTCGGACAGCTAGTCCGGGGTCCTCACAATTTTAAGGATGTAATACCCGTTTAAAATGGGTTTAAGGGGTTTTGCTAGGAGGACAATAAAGAATAAAGCATTACAAGACATTTTGTTTATTTATATAAACTGTTTGTTCTTTGTAATGAAACCCTTTGATGTTATCTTACCATGTGTTGAGAATATTTATGTCCTCGATGAATGAATTGTGTATTGATATGTGCCATGGCACTCTTAAGATGAAAATGAATAATGAGACCTCGTCGAATTTGTGGTCATATTTACCACATTTCGAGGGGGAGAATGGAATGTCTCATTAAATATGAGAACAGTTGAATGTATTAATTCTCCAAGTAGGATGGAACCAATGGGAAGTCTTATTTTGGAGAATGAATGATAATGGAATGTCTCATTAAATATGAGAAAAGTTGAATGTAATAATTCTCCAAGTAGGATGGAACCAACGAGAAGTCTTATTTTGGAGAATGAATGATTATAGTGAATCTTGATTTCGATCTTGCCAATTGGATCCACGAAACATATATGCAGGCGCAGGAAATATTGTGTCACCAGTTTCTTTATCATTTTTCGATGAGGGAAAACTAATTCTGAGCATAATAGATCTAGCAGTTGAGTAGCAACCATTTCTTTGCTCTGCGATATCACAAAATATATGTTGGATAGAGCAGAACGGATGTTTAGGTTAATTTAACAACTGTATTGACAAAAATCCTAGTGCAGTCATGGCACAAAAATCATAAGATCCATGGGCTCAAATTCCGTTGCTTCTCCTCGCACAGCAGACCCAGACAATGCTAAATCATGTGACTGCTCTACCTCTAATCCAATGTAGGGAAGACATATGTAGATCAAAAGAGTGGGTAGAGAGCAGGTACCTTCCGATATGATGAAGTCGTGCGCAACAAACTATCTCCAGTAGCGGCGGCTCCATATTAAATAGTACGCGCGGTGCGAGTCGGAGGAGCTCGACCGGGTGGCGGCAGCGCTCTCCTCTGCTGGACGTCCTTCACCGGTAGCCATTCACTCTGGTAAGATGACCAAGAAGCTGACATGGAAAAAAACACGACACTGATGAAATATGTAACAATGCGTACTGTAAAAGGCAACCAAATCATGCTTCGCATCAGCATAATATTTTTTTTAGTACATGATAAATCTGTTATGAATAAAAACAATGAAACATGTGACTGTACAACTCAGGTAATTTTTATTGAACAAAACAACTGATCCCCAATTTGCACTATGGTTCGAAACATAAAGGGTCAACCTTTACATGCCCAAAGAGCAAGATTTTAGCCCAATTCTCCACTTCCAATGCTAAACTGATTCGAGTACGAAGCAATAAAAAGAGGATTCATCTAATCTGACCTTTAATGGTTCTTTTACATATGAGATAGATGATGTCTATTTCCAGATATGCGAGCAGATCCATCAGATGCTATCCATGAACCTGCAAGAACCAGATATAGTAAGTAACTATAAATATTTGAAGCAAATGCTTCACATCATACCTGATGGTATTTAAGTGCCATACACCTATCAAAGCTAATTATACCATGAAGGAATATGAAAAGGGGCAAAATAAAGTGTATTGCTCCCATGCAGGAAAGATAACGAAGAACAAAATAGAGGAAATCCTTTCAATTGATCTTACCAATACCTTGATTTGTTATTTTCCCGACTTCGATGGAAATAATAGTGAGATAGCACCATTTAATCAGTATTCCAAAAGGGGAAACAATAATTTCATCACCGCCAGATTCTTCCATGGAAGAATTAACCATAGAATCAGATATCGCTAGATGTTTCAAACCTTCCACAAGCTTGAAGATCTGAGGCAAGAATACACTAAAAAGGAACACATACAACAGGGGATATATAAATTTTCATTGCTCTGATTGGATATCAGCATACAACCAATCTGTGCCACAATGAGGAGGTGCATAATGAGCTAGTGTCGGTCTTGCAATTGCCTGCTACCGGCGTGGAAGGAGAGAGGAAGAGAGGACAAACCTATACTGTAGGTCGCTCGTCCGGAGATGAACTGGCTAGCAGCCTCGCCCGGCTCCGTCACTGCCATTGATCACCAACCCAGCAAATCTCGATCCGCACCATGCTGCGCTTCATCCTCCTTGAGGTCACATATGCAAACCAATGTCGGGAATCAGAATGGAATGAGAGTAGAAGAAAGAAACCAAGCGAAAAGAAGCTCACCTGAGTCAAAACGCCTGGTGCGGCTGCGTGAGGGTGGAAGAAGTCGAGGAAGCCAGGTAGTTGTGCTTCTGGCCATCACCCTCCGCGACGAATCTGAGCCAAGTAGCGCTCTTCATAGGGCACCCCACAGTTCATCAACCACCCACTCCTCCCGGCGCCAGAACAGCGCGCAAGCGGCAGTGCAAGCGGCGGGCTGGGATGCTCCGTGGTCCTCCCGCAGTCCTGCTGTTACGGAGGAAGAGAATGAGACAGTGTAAAGAATAGAGAAAGATGGGGGCTGGAAGCAGGTCAATCGGCGGCGCCGTACCTCGGCATGGCTTCCTCATCTCCATCTTTGTAGCGGCGGCGACGACACGCGGAGCACCGGCGCGAGCGGCAGCGATGACTGCCCCGCTTGTGGGGCGCTTGTCGCCGTGGAAGAGAAGAGGCGGGAGGGGCGGAGGAGGGTGGCGGCGGCAGCCAAAAGGGCGAGACGCGGGTGTGGGAAGGCGTCTAGGGTTTTCACCGAGATGTTGGGCTATTTGTACGACGCGGTGAAAAAAATGTACGGCCGTGATTCGCTGTAAGTCCTTCGATCCGACGGTCGAAATGTGCTAAGCTCTGAGGAAGCCCCTTGGGGTATCCACATTTACCTCTTTAGATGGCGCTAGCATGGACGGATGGTATCTTCTATATCTAAATAGGAGCAACCCACTACAAGATTTCTCTAAACATGCAAGCTATACACATCAGCAAGCCTCTTATTGGTCCACATCATCTAGCAATTTCCTTGAGCCAAGTCATCCGATTACCTTTTTTTTACTTGCACGTCTTCCGATGTTGCTAGAGCATTACGTTAGCATATGGAAACGCTCGATGTGTCCGATTATTTTCCCTGTGTGGTGATACGGTTCGTCTCCCACTCTCCCTTCCTACTTTCACTTCTCCGCCTCCCTCGCTTTGTAACTGATGAAGGAGTGAATGCTGCCCACTAGCTCCAGGCCTATTTCTTCCATCGTCCACTGAATCGGGTCTCTGTTCGTCAACTTCATCGTGTCCTGCATCGACGCCATATTCTCCATTCATGCTTCCTGGGCCATCGTCGCTCATCACTTGATGCACGCCCAGTCGCCGGACCGCAACTCACGGTAGCGTGCGCGCCGTGCCTCATCGCGTGGTCTGTGTAGGTAAGGACAAATCGTTCTCCACCACGACCATCCCCACTGACTGGTTCCTGAATCAAGCCGTGACCCACCAAGGGACTGAAGATTTGAGCAAAGGCCTCAGTTCCCGTCTAGATTTCCTGAAGCACCCGCGGGAGGAGTTCCACCCCATGTACATGGTGAGCTCACTGCTACCTCTTTTGTTTAAAATCAGATCGGATTCATGTGGCTTTTTATGCTTTGGTTGTCCTCGACGAAATTGATGGTTCATGTTGGTTACACAGAAGGAGCTGTAGCTGCTGCCTGCTGGCCCGACGAAATTTATGGTACATGTTGGTTAGACTGAAGGTCCTCACTCCTCTCTGCCATCAATTGTGCTTCCTCCCCTTGGATGTGCCACCACAAGGTTAAGTTTTCTTAATCATACCCGATAGCGTTAATGTTCGCAACTCTTCCTTCTTGAGCAGGGTAAAGGAGTTGTGCACATGTCAATTGTCTGTAAGTGTCATCTTGGCCTTAAATCTTAATTTCTAGACTTTCCCAAAAATGTTACTCCGTACGATATTTTATTGTGACAGATCTGCTGGAAAGCTCGGAAATAGTAGCTATTCCTAATAGAAAGAGCTTCCTAGATGGCTAGATGCAAATTCACTATTTTTTATCAGTTTGCCGAGGACCAGCAGCAATTATTCTTCCGATCAATGGAATCTCAAATAGTAGCTACATTTTTTATATTGTGCTGAACACAGTAATACATTGTGAGAAGACAATTGTTCAGTCTTACATTTATTGATCCTTTGGCTTCTAGCAACGCGATCCATTCCATGAATCCTATTTCTTGCAGCTTGAAGAATCAACACTGTAATGTATTGCTCATAGACTAATGGTCAGTTAGATAATAGCAGCGGTTATAAGAATTCACTTTCCATTCATTCATTATATAATACTTCCTCCATTCCTGAATGTAGGGTGTATAGTTTTCTGCACGAATATTAAGATATGGGTATTTGGCATTCGGTGTACTCATTTTTTTTGGAAAAAATTGGGAGATATGAGTTCCTAATAGACACAAATTGAAAAAAAAAATACACCCTATAAATTAGGATTCATTTTTGGATGGGTAAAATTGTCTATACATCTCATTATACCATACATTTTAGAATTTTTCCGAAAAAACTATACACCTTACATCAAAAAACGGAGGGAGTATTTATTTAATGGATCTGAAAAATAAATACCAACTCTTATGTGTGCAGGGTTTCTTGTAACTTGAAGATTCAAGATTGTGAGGTATTGGTTCTTAGACAAATTGTGCGGCTGCTATAACAGTTCACCTCCCATTCATTAATTATGCAATATTAATTTCATGGATCAGAAAAATAAACATCAACTCTTTTTTTTGTAGGATCGTATGCTTTAGTCATGGCGCTGCCTCAATGCAAATATTACAGATGAACACAGAACATGCATAACGCCAGTTAGCTTCGGTCCCAGCAAAACATAATTGCTTCTTCGCACATAGCAAATAGCAATTCTCCTTCTCTTTTTTCCTTCATGAAGTATGTAACCACTACAAAGTTACAAAATCATAGGACATCCTCATTTACATCCAGAAAATATTCATGTCGAGTGTTTGCCAAAGAGTTAGGCGGTGATTATTCAATTCTTATATGGATTTTCACACAAGATGTAGTTAAAATAACTTATAGACCTATAGCACCTATTAATTTGAATTTTTCATCAAATGTTCCACAGCAACGCGCGGGGAATTATCTAGTTGACATAACTCCTCATGGCACAATTGTTGATAGCGTGTTTGTTCTAACCTCGACAACTTTCAACCTTAATTAAGCTCTTTGTGGTAACATCAAATGGTTGCGATGATCATTTGCCAAGCATGCATATGGTATGGGCCATTTGCTGGTCAGCACAAACTCCATATGGGTATTAATTAGAGAATACGTTCTCGAAGGTTTCAACAGCGAAGAACGGGTGGAAGTCTTTAGTTTTTCTGTTTTTTTTTCCTCTCTCGTTCCCCTTTCTTCCTCCTTGAGAGTCAACCACCGCGGCAGCTCAGATCCGGCCGCTCTCGCCGTCGGCGCTCGCGCCGGCCGGTGTAGAGATGGAATAGGGTGCCGGCCCGCCTTGTACAGTAGTAGTATAGCTCGTAGTTTAGGGTTTGCTTTGCCCTTCATGGCGACTGGCTGTATGTTGTCTCTCCTTTCTCGGAGGTCAGTAGATTCGACGCACGGGCGCGGCGTCGAACTCGCCGTCGATTTGTGCTTCCTCGAGCTTCCAAGGTGGAGGAAAGGTGGAGGCGAATCGTCGGCAGCCTCATTCAATAAGCGCCTTCGCTTCCACTCTCTGTGCATCGCGCTCCTTCTCCTGGCCGGCCTCGGTGGCGAGGGGGAAAAGAAGAGGGGTGCGCAGCTGGTGGTGCGCAGCAGCTATCCCGGCGGCGAGGCGGACACGCTGCTGGAGTGGGAGAACTTGGCACTTGATGGAGCTCCATGGTGGAGTTGCTCGGCGTCAGGTATTGACCGCTGCTGTTCCAATAATTGTTCGTTTTGTTTGGGAGCTCGTCGATCGGAAGCTACTGCTCTTCTATGGCGCGGAGGTTGCGGGGAAGAAGACGGAAGCTTTGGATCGGTGGCTTCTTGGGGAGTTTGTGCTGCTATCTTCAGAGTTCATCAATGGCGGCGAATCTGCGCCGTCGTTACCTCTAGCCAACGGGGCCACTCTGAGCTGTGGTGTTGTGTGCGCCACGGCGCCTTCAACCTCCAGGCCGGCGTGCCGCTACGGAGGCCCCTTCGCAATTCCACGGTGGCGCTCAACGTCGCGATGTTTCCAAGTGGTATCGTCCCTGGCGATGTCGCCGGCGGCTGCCGTGTCGAGTTGCAACTCTTGCTCGGTGGAGAAGGACCTGTTTGTATTTCTAGTTGTCTAGTTAGGGTCCTTTTTGTAAAAGCCAAGGGCTTGATTGTAATTTTCTTTTACTTTGAGGTCCTTGATGTAAAATGTTATCCCACCGATTAAAGCAGTCGGGATCCTTCTGGATCCCTCCCCTTGTTCAAAAAAAGAAGGTTTCAACGGCGCCCAACTCAAGGCCCAGTAGCAAGCTTCAGTGTACAATTTTAGTGCTGCAAAGGTTTCAACATGCACATTTATAGTTGCACCATCCGGAAGTCAAGCTTCAAGAATACTCCACCCCGGTCACCTCCGGAAAGGAATTTTCCCCATCGGGTGTGACTGAGCTCTCCACCGCTCTCTCTGTTTTGAGAGTCGTCGCCAACTTTTCCTCCTCCTCCTCGCCGGCGCGCTCCTCGCTCATCATCGGCGGCGCTGCCGCTCGGCGTGGACGTGGATGCGTTGCTTGGCATGTTTATAGTAGTTGTAGATTAGATTTAGCCTTCGTGCTAGGTGTTGCCTTCATGGCGTCTTTCTCCCCCGCTCTTCTCTGCTAGTGCTCCTGCCAAGCACTAGATGGTCGTTTCTGCTTATCTCCGGCGAGCCTCCGTGGTGGAAGCTTGCTGGTGTGGTGGAACCGGCGGAGAGCTTCTCAAATAAGGGCAGATCTGTGCATCTTCGCGTCTCGAGGTGTGGTGATGCGGATTTCCCTCTGGCCGGCCGTGGAGGCGAGGAGAGGGATTGGTGTTGTTGCTTCATCGTCAGATTCGGAGGTGGTGTTGCGGGGTTCGTGTCGCAGGAGTTCAGGAACCGCTCCTTCTGCACATCGGAGGAGATGAAGCAGTCTGCCAAGCTCCAGAGGATGGAGGAGATGGTCTGCATCATCATCTCGGCGACCTCTTCCATAATTAGGTTCGTTAATCGCGAACACAGTGGTGGCGGCGTGGATTTGGGAGGACTCCTTGCAGCTCGTCTTGGTGGCGAGGGAAGAGGAGAATATCCAATTTGTGTTTGCTCGCTGCTGGGTTTGCACCAGGTGAGAAGCAGTGCTTCTATTGGGAGCTTCCTCACGGTGGCGTTTCTGCCGTCGCCGTTCAACATGGTCGGAAGGCGACCGCTCCAGCCTTCGACGTTGGCTACGGCTTTCTCCGGCCGGCGTCTCAAGGTCTTCTTCAACCTCCTTGCTGCTATGCCGTTTCGGAGGCCCTTCAGCTACGGTGCAGCGTGCTCCCGCCCCCTGGTCCCAAGTGGCGTAGTCCCCGGCGACGAGGAAGGTGGCTGCCCCGAGCTATGGTTTGATCGCACCGGAGAAGGAGCTGGATCCAATTGCTTTTCCAAATATCTTCTTAGGGTCCTTTGTGCAAATTGTAGGGGCATAGTTGTAATTTTCAGTTTTCTTGATGCCTTATCTGTAAAATGTACCGGTGTTGATTATTAATGAAGCCTCTCGGCCCTTCGGGACCGACTCCCTGTTCAAAAAAAAAAGTTGCACCATCCGATATTTCGAAGCTTATTTGGTACCAACCATGTACAGTTCTACAGATATATAAACTGACTAGCATCATGCCCGCGCGCGTTGCTGCGAAATAGTAATGCAATGTTTAATGAAATGAGTGACTACAATTATTTGAAATCACAATTAGTGATTAGAAGAGGAAGAAAGATGTATAAAGCACACAACTTAATTTCTTTTCTTGGATTAACAAAGAATATTGATGTACAAAGCACACATTTGTGTGACTCCTATCAGACTAACATATATGAAGTTGACGGACACAAAAAATGTGCACATATAGTCGACTTGCAATGCAATACATATAGCTCATTTTCTTAGTTAACGATCGATCTCATTGTTTTGTGTCTGCCGATGATATAGGGCTTTGTACAAAGGCAATTGCTTCCACAAGAACGGCGACTAAAATAATGAGACTAAAATAATGAGAACGCATCTCCCTTTGCTTTGGTGAAAGTCTGCAGATTTACCAATCGACTTGTCTGTGCACCCCGCATAACCAACCTGGCCAGTTCTGAATTTTGATTAAAATGGAACAGCAGCCGCACAATAACTTTCAGCACCACTTCAGTCTCCATGGTATCGACCTTGGAAGTCAGAACCATGTTGACGCTTATTGCAACTGGCTAGAGGAAATCGAGTTGAAAATGCAAATCAGGGAGAGCACATGTGCAGGGTCAGCACCTCCGGCCAATCGTGACTGTGGCGCTGGTGGCAGCGGCGGCAACGTCTGCCGCTCATAACGCTCGCGCGCGGCGGCTCCTCGGCGGCAAACGACTCCTTCCCGTCCTTCAACACCTACGACATCTACGACTACCACACCTTCTCGCAGTACGGCCTGGAAGTACGGTCTGGCCCGAGATGGCGACTTATGGTCTGGGCCGAGATCGTGGATGGACTTGGCTTGGGCCACTCTGCGCACACGGTTTTTTTAGCGAGCTGTTGGTTTAACGATCCTGAACCATTGTCCGGTTTGTTTAGCGATCACGGATTGACTTCGGCTTTTTCTGCGAACACTTGGTTTCTTTCGTGAACGCGTGAGCTCGACGTACGAACGACCGTCACGGTTAGCAATCTTTACTATAACTAGTTGAATGCCCATGCGGTGCCACGGACAATCAAGTTTCTTTTTCACTACAAATGTAAACATAATACATGTGAAGATTTCAATGGAAGTAATCATCCAACTCTCTCTCTTTCTTTCCCCTCGCTACCTCTCCCTCTCCGTTGCGCCGTCATTGTGCTTGAGAGTCACCTCCACTCCACCAAGGACGCTATTGTACCTAATTCACACCACTCTAACAATGTGTCACCCATCATTGTGTGCTATGTGTCAGGCACTGGTGTTTTCTCAGTCAAAAGATTATACTCGAAATATCAATTTATTACCTGAAATCCGATCAAAACAAAGCTCCATAGGGAAGAAGTTCTGAATTTACATTATGCTCACTTCTGAACATATGGTTTTCCGAACTCTTAGCAGAAAAACTGGAACAAACACAATAGAAGATATATGGGTGGAATGCAACACCATAACCAGGAGGAACTGGATATGAGGCAATAGGTCCTATTAATTATACTGCCTATCTGATATGATAGCAGTCCATTGAGAGGGTTCAAAACAAGCATGTGACTTTCCGCTGATGGTGCTCATTGCTCAATAACAGTTTCAGCCGGACTCCTCTCTGAACACAACGATTATGCACATCATACAAACCTTACATATACTTTACATGTCAGCGCTACACTACATTTTACAGATCAGGAGCCATAGATGTAAGGAAATAGTATTCCGGAAGAAAGAACAAACAACAAGAGAGCAGTGATAATTAGCACAAAGTATACATGTGACAGTTGCTAAGATAACTTGGCCATCGTCATGCAAAGCTATTGTACTTATCCAACAAGCTCCTGTTCTAGATAAACTATCAAGGAGTCATTCTACTTAGTCTACCCACGCTACTGACATAAATAACATTTCTCTAAACAGAATTACGTGATAATGCATTTGCTCTGAACTACAACATTTCTCTTCTTTCGTGGATAAAAAGAAAGTGGCACCACTGCTATTGTTCAGTGTATACAGCTTACACTTAAAACTATATTTGCATAGCAAACATGAAGCAAGAAACACAGTTAAGATAATACATTTGCTCTGAACTACAATCAGTTTCTGACGGCAGAAACTGATAGTTTCTCATAGAAGGGCCCATGTCACGGACTAAAAATATCAGCACTTAACAAATTTCAGTCTAGAAAATCAATTTACATTTACGAAAACTCATTCTGTGGTCATGATCTCAAACATATTCCTTCCTGTCATATTCGTGAACAATAAATCTCTTCAGATCCTGTGAACCAGGTTTACGAGATCTTCTATATTTACATACTCCAAATTTACAGCGCTGGATACAAACAGTGTTAGTTACAAAAAATAAGGCCACTTCCTGCATCTCCCCTATATCACCAGCCCAACACTAAAGGCCTCCTATTCTTACCGATTTATGCAATTACTATACCATGTACACCGTACGCAGAAATGCCCATAACCAAGATGTGTTTAGAAGAATCACCTCAATGTTTCAGCACTAAAATAGCCACATGCTGATGCTATGAAATCACAACTTTCACCATGTCATTGACAGTACAGCGAGCTCCAGTTGAGGAGCAGTCGTTTGCAATTTTCGTGAAGGCATTTGATCGAGCTGATCAAGAAATAATGGCATTGACATTAGTACATTAAGAAAAGCTCACATCTAGAAACAAAACAAGGTTCGTATATTCTTGGCAATAGACTGTACTGAAAATACGTTCCTACTTTACTTGGAGTAGAAATTCACATACAAAAGGCAATATGCATGATTTGATCCATTATCACAAAAGAAGTTCACAACGAACCTAGGTACTGGCTACTGAGCATTGATATATCTATGAGTCTTAGTCGAGACCTGTGCTTCCAGAAACTTGTGGCCTTCCCCTTCAATTTGTGTCACATAGAGATCTCTTAAAGAGCTCAGGTCTATGGATTCCAGAGCTGTTAGAGCACCGGTAAACTGGAAAACTGAGCTCAAGAATGTTTCAGGCAGAGCACCATTTTGATCATAATTAGCATCCCCAGGCCTTGGGACAAAGTCATTATCTCAAGGGATTCTACCGCTGGATCCATCCTCGTCACAACTACAAACCCTTGCTAAACCTGAGCACTTGCCAGTGCGGGCATTGTACGGTCTTGAATCTTTGGATGTTGGAGTTGGATCCCTTGCCGAATCACAGCGATATCTACTCGGTCGTTATTGGGCACACAAAGAACTCAGTCTAGACTAAGTTGTTGCCTATTCACGATTAAGTAAGAGGGGGCTACGGCGTGTCAAAATCCAATACACTTTCAAGCACCGGCAAACCCAACAATCCCGTATATGGCCGCCGGCTCGGGATGCAGGTATAGGGAAAGACGCCTCTACCTGGGCTTGTAGGGGTGGAACAGGATGCCGCATGAAGAGATGCAGAGGAGGGGCAGGGCGCGGTCGCCTCGGCTTGCTGGGGTGGGACAGGGCGCCACCGGCGAGATACATGGGAGGGTAGGCCATGAGTCCATCCATGGCGCGCTTGCCCTCAAGTCGAGGCGCAGCCCTCCTAGGCGGCGGCGGTCACGGACGCTGGGGGAGGCGGCGTTGTGTACGGGGAGTGGTCGTGCGTGTGGTGAGGTGGATGTGGATTGGGGGAGGCGAGGGCGGCGCTCGCCGGTGGAGCGGGGCGAAGCGGAGGAGATTTCTTGATGCAAAGAATCGATGGCATGTTGCCTTTTCCAATTTTCCTGCCTGTCTAATACGAAACGTTATTTTCGCTTGGCAGTGGCAGTACTGTAATATCTCTCAAAATGAGGGGCAGAATCGGAAATTGGAAAAACGTACCATCACCTCCTCAAACCATATTATATAGTAGAGACTAACACAATGCCCGTGCGTTGCAACGGGCTTATGATTTTTTATTTGAGATATCAACTTATGTTAAAATATTTTCATTGCAATTTCTGGTAAGTTTTATTATTGAGTCACTTGGTCCAAATAAAATGAAACTGTATATTCTTGAAAAAAGAAACTTATGCATAATTTTTTTTGCCGAGTGTCTTTGTTACAGTTCTCAGAGATTGAACATAAGAGTAAATCTAATTATTTGCATAACAACAACTTTGCCAAATGGCTGCTATTTTAGAAAACAAATGTTGTTACATAATACTAAGACTCACTTTATTGAAAAACACTTTGAGATGTTGGCCGTAAGGAACAATCAGCTTTCATACCTCTTCTGCACATGCATGTCAAAGAAAAATCGAATGGAGCCCGTGCGTTGCAACGGCTTTGAAATAATTCAATCTCTTTTACAAAGAGGTATAAGAAAATATGAAATAATTTATATCACTCAAAACATATTATATTTTACTTTGGTTTTTTGTCTATACCATTTGAAATATTTCACCTTTTGCTTCGAATTTAGTTCCCGTGTTGTGTTGTACATCAAATCGGCTGTAATAGAAACAAAAACTCAGCAACAAGTAATTCAACGGAGTGCAATATAATCAGATTACAGGTTTACAATGTTACAGTATAATATTGTCCCTAATCTCTAACAGTGTCCTGCGCCAATTACAGCATACAACCATTGTCGCACCAGTTCAGTCACAGCCATCGCTAGAATAACCCTGAAATAACAACATGTAGCTGACTATGTATAGATGCTTGTTCCTAACTCGTCCTAAGCTACTTATTGTACTGTCGCCAAGGTGGATGTCGAGTACATATTGTAAGTTACTGCTACATGACAAAGTCCGGTGTCCTTGGGCTCCTCCCTTTGTGCGTGTGAATCATGCTCAAAGAGGATACGTTGAAGGTTGAAGCCAAGGCCATTGCCCTTGATCAAGTGGAATCTAGAACGAGTATCCTCTATGGCACATATCTGCAAATATGGTATTCACTCTGCAAATCTGAAAGCTGTAAGATTTAACATTCTGGTCAATTCATAATGAGTATCTTGAAATCATTTAGCTTCAGAAGCGTAAGGCCAAATCATCCTCTGCAATAGTAATGAGATTAGCATGTACACTTGTCAGAATTTTCATTTCAATTTATCAGCTCATGATTAAAGTTGCCATTAGCAAATCCTTTGTTATTTCAGCATCCCACAGGACATGTATCATCTAGACTAAAAAGCATTTGCTCGTAATTAGAAGAATTAAAATCTCTATTGCACGCAATGGAAATTGTTCCATTTTCTTATCAGATGAGCATGATGCTAGCACTCACGACTCATTCCAGTAATCAACCCTGCCCTATTTAAGTAAACACTTGACATACTAATATGAAATTCACCTGAATGTCTGGTAATTGCAGTCCAAATTCCAGTATTAAATATCCTTGATTCAGCTTGATGGGATTTACGAAATCACTTAATGAACCTTGTAGTGATTCAGCATGGTTTACTTTGTCTTGGATAGCAGAGTAGCAGCGTTGGTGCGCATGGTCCTCCTCGTCTGCATCAGGCCCCTCCTCCCCGTGTGCTTGAACTGCTACCCTTAGGGCAGCCATGGACGGAGACAGCAGCGCGGATGCACGGGTCTGGCCGTCTGGGCACACGAGCGACGAGCAGGCCCGCGGCCCGCCAGGGGCGGAAGCAGATCGATTGCGGTGGGGATTCGTGGCGGTCTGCCCATTTGCGGCAGAGCACACCGGCGGCGAGCTCCCCTTATGTTCCTCTCAACGGAGCCCTCACCGGCCTGTCCCCAGACAGCCTCATCGACGACGACAGCGAGCTAAATAGGACTCCAAACAGATCGCCAAGGGGGAGCTCGGCGAGCTCAAGTTACGCCTCTTCTCCTTCTCCTGGTCGAGGCCGCCAAGAGAACCGCGGGCGTGGGCGACCTTCAGGAGCAGGACGCGGCCATGGCGGAGGGAGCAGCGGGCCACCTCGCGCGGGCAGCGGGGCGACCTGCCCGACACGGCACTTTATGAGCTGCAGGGTTTAGGCCATGGCCGCGGCAGAATAGGGCGGCCCGGCAAGCTCGATGCAGAGGATTGAGGGCGGCGCCGAGGGCCTTGAGGCAGGGGATTGGAGGGCGGCTCGGACGAGCTCGATTCGAAGGAAGGGGCGGGGTCGTAGAGCACAAGGAGGCAGGGGATGCGAGTGGGCGGCACCGGCGAGCTCGAGGCAGGGATGGAACTGTTTCTTCCTTCGTCCGTTTGGTGGTGGTACGTCACGTAGAAAAGACGGTTTTGCCCTCCCACGAAATCGCATACTACGCACCGATGCCACCGTGTAGGCGGTGCTCACGCGAGACAAAACCAGGAGCCGTGCTGCCTCCCCATCCCTGCCTCGAGCTCACCGGTGCCGCCCATTCGCATCCCCTGCCTCCTTGTGCTCTACGACCCCGCCCCTTCCTTCGAATCGAGCTCGTCCGAGCCGCCCTCCAATCCCCAGCCTCAAGGCCCTCGGCCGCCCTCAATCCTCTGCATCAAATTGGGAATGAGCAGGTAGCAGCGAGAGCTGGATAGGTCAAATTGGGATCAAGCTGATAGAAGACGTTGAAGATGATCCAAATATACTTACTGCAATTCAGTATAGGTTCTTAGCCCCTACTTCCAGTTTGAGATAAATAAGCACCGGCAATTTATCTGTGTAAGGTAATGCATGTCTGTTTTCGTACAAATAGTGGGCACATAGACAACTAAATATTAGAGGAAAACATAAAGTATTATTCGGTAATTAGCTTCTGGCCTCTCTAGCAATGGCAAAGCAATTTATTGCCTCATGTTTGTATGAATTTTTCTGCATGCAAATAAAGGTGGAACTCGAACTCCATGTCACTTCCTATATTCAGTGTGAAGACATCGCCAACCTCCACCTATATTTCGTGTACTACATTGTTTTGGGGAATCTGGTCTATTTAATGTATTTTCTACAAAACATTGTTGTTCATCCGCCGGATATAATTCTTTATTAATAAATCTGTATAGCTAGAAATTATTTGGATATCCTTTATATGTTTCCCATATTGTTTTCACTGGTATAATCTTTGTTGAGCATTGTGTATCACGATATATATTTTTTCCATGGAAGAGAATTGCGATCATTTCTTTAAGCACTTCATTTTTTTCTTACTGCTTAATTCCATCTTGCTAAACTAATACTTCCATGGAGTACGCAGAATAAAAATTACAAAGCGAGTTGGACCGCTCCTCGATCCCCAGCTACAGTAGATCGAGGCGACTTTTGCAAACCACCGCTACTCCCACCTCGCCGGCGTCGATCCGTTTGATTCCTCACCCTCCGGCGGCCGCTCCGGCGGCGGGAGGATGGGGAATCGACGGATCACGTCGTGTATATAGCGTAGGAAGTAGAGGTTCGGTTGCCGGCGGCGCTGAGGAGGTGGTGGCGTCGGCGGAGAGCCTTTTGGGGGCAGAGTTCTTCTCCTCCGCTTGGGGTGCTCCGGAGGAGTGCTGCGGCGGATCTTCTGTCCCTAGCGCGGTCGCAGCTCGTTGGAGTTGCGCTGCGAGACATCCCCTGGCTGGTGGCCGAGTGTTGGCGGCGCCGGCGGTTGTAAATCTTGAAGGTGAAGGTGCAGGTATCCGAGATGGTGTCGCTGTCTGTCGAGCAGGGTGGAGGTGCTCAGGTGCCGAGGAGCGTCGACTTCCTGGTCGCGGAGGGGAGCCTCCCAGTCCAAGAGTTTGGAGGTGCAGCGGCAGGATTCGCCGGCGTAGCGGCTTGCCCGACGGAGACGAGGCCAGAGCTCAGCAGGACTTCTTTGTAATTCACTTTGTTTCTGGGCTTTTCTGTAAGAGTCTCGGTTATTTGTAATCAGATCCTTCCTCACAAAAAAAATAATACGCAGAATGTTACAATCTACTGTTTTGTTGTTTTCTAGGACCAATGGATTTCACTGTTAAGAAAATCGAATAAATGACTTAGTGACGCCAAATAAAAAATGTTCTCTATTAAACTTTTGGGACGCACATATTTTAGGGATGTAGAAATTATATTCAAATATGGGAGGTAAAGGTTTTGGTTAAAACCATTCAGAGAAAAGAAACATCGTTGACTACACTTTCAGACTTATGATGTCAAGTAATCTGTTGGAAAAATAGTGCAAAATAAAGCTATTATTTATTTTCTTTTCATGATGGTAGAACTTGATTAATCCAGAAGACATAATAATAGGAGTTTGAAGGACACAGAAAACAAAAGTTTAATAGATCAGTTCCCAAATTTATTCATCCATCCATATAGGTTTTTTAACCATTAATAATTATCCTTTGTATAAAAAATAATTACGTATATATTGGTTTGCATCTTTCTGTCATAATAATAAATGAAATTGGACGATTCTACTAGAGATGTTATGATTCAGATGACGGATCAAGGAGCATAATCCGTAGGTGATGCTATGGAGGGAGCATATATCCATAAGAAAAATGATACATTATATATCAATAATTTTTATATCAACGCTAGCCGCGCAATTGCGCGGGCCACCCAGCTAGTTTCAGAAAATGCGATATTGTTTTGCAACATTTATCTATGAATCTATAATAACTTGCAACGTGTAGCAAAAACAATATTGTAGCATTTTAGACATGGCCATGTAGCAAAATCCAATGACATATGCAACAAATCTCAATTTGATTGTAGCAAAATATCAGTAAAGCGTGTTATTTTTGGAGCAGAAAAAATCAACACATCCAACATTTATGACCAATTCCCCAACATTAAAGAAACACGTGTGTAACTTTGGAGAAAATTCTTTGTAGCATACGCCAGAAAAATTGGAGCATTGCTGTCTAAACATTTTTTGTTCACTTTATGTAGCATTTCAGAAAATGCGACACTGTTTTGCAACATTTATCTATGAATCTGTAAAAACTTGCGATGTGTAGCAAAAAAATATTGTAGCATTTTAGATATGGCCATGTAGCAAAATCCAATGACATATGCAACAAATCTCAATTTGATTATAGCAAAATGTCACTAAAGAGTGTTATTTTTGGAGCAGAAAAAATTAGCACATCCAACATTTATGACCAACTCACCAAACATTTAAAAACACGTATGTAACTTTGGAGAAATTCTTTGTAGCATACGCCAAGAAAAATTGGAGCATTTTACTCGGGGTTAAAACATCAAAAAATACAAACGCTTGTACCAAATCGCAACAGTGTATGTAACATCAAAAATTGTCCTAAAACACTTACTCCACTATTGACGATGGAGGCACCGCCAAAACATCATCAAAGAAACTTAGTTGAACTATCATTCAGGGCGGACCGATCTCGCCGATTCAACAACATCGGCCACTAGTTCAGCTTGCCGAAGGCCCGTCGGCGCTAGATCTGGCGATCCCGGTCCCGTTCACACTACCGTAGTCGTGGTCATCGGTAGGTGTCGGCTTTGTGGGAGTGGTCGCTAACATGGCCGGACGACAGCCCCACGAACCATCAAACACCAAAATAGTTTGCAGCGTGTACCAAGTTACTAATGTTTTCATTTAGCACCATGTAATCAATGGATGTAGTGATCCTATCTACATGTAGCAAATAGTATTGTAGGATGTGACCGTAAAAAAAGAGATTTGGTGCTATAGCAAAGTAGTATGGCTGCATGTCACATGGTCCTTTGTCAACTTGCGTGGGAAATTTTAATGAGAGAGCAGCGCATGGTGAGGACAAAGAAAAATGCATCGACACACCTACAGGCTGTGGGGACCACGCGAGAAAGCATGCAGTCAGAACGCTCGATATTTCCCTCCGTAGGATGTGCGGCGTGAGCGCGGGACGTGAGGCACGCGTCGCCCGGACCGGCTGTAGCTACAGCCGGTTGTAGATTAGCGTTTTCCTTATTTTTATCCCAAGGAAATACCTGAACGTACGGTTTCAACATCACCATTTTAGGTTATGTTTAGAGCATCTCCAACAGGCGCCCAAACTGGAGCGCGCGCCGAAAAAACGGTCACTATAGCGCGCGCGGTGCCAAATCCACTCCTCCAGCGGCAGCACCAAAAGACCGCGCGCGCGAAAAAACGTCCAGCGCGCGTGCAAAGCGGGACTTTTGGCACCGAATTTGGAGCGGCCACTCCAGCGCGCGGGACGAAAGGGAAAACTGACGCGAGCTACCAACCGCCAGATCTGAACTCTCCCGCGTTCGCGCCCTCGCCCCGCCTGCCCCTATCCCGTGCCGCCGGCGGCAAAATTCCGGCGATGGACGGCCGCTCGGACATTCCCCCGACCCCTCCCTACAGCCGCGACCCCTCGTTCGACGGCGCCGCCGCAAACCGTAGCGCTGGATTGACCGCCTCCGCCACCGGCGCCGCACCACCTCCGGCCGTCGGTATCGCGCGCGGGCTCTTCATGCTGCCACGGGCGAATTCCGTCGGCGTTCGTCAGCCACCGGCTGCGAAGCCGCGCAAAGCCGTCTCCAAGCGGTTAACTTTCCAACCATTGATGCGATGTTGGTTGGGGATGATGAGGGGTCTAGTGACGACGCCGACCCGACGCCAAACTCGGTTTCCAACTCCAATTCAAGAAGGCCAACTGGAGCTAAAGCCACAAAAGAGAAGAAGAAAGGAGGAGAAGATGACCTAAAGAAGCTGAAAGGGCATTTCGTGATTCCTCGTATTTTGTGTGTTAGTTAACAACACTAGTGACATTTTAATTAGGTGTTAAGTGATGCAGGTTGTTTAGTTGTATTTAAACATATGAGCATCAACACCGAAAAGATTAAGGAAAATCGGCTAAGGACTGGAACTCGAGAAGCACTGGTGGTTCCCGGATATTCGCAGCCGGATATTCTGGTGCCAACCGGATTATCCGGTGTTGGAGAAGAAAAGAGGAAAATCGGCTAAGGACTGGAACTCGAGAAGCACTGGTGGTTCCTGGATTTTTGCAGCTGGATTTTTCCAGAGGACCCGGATTATCCGCCTGACCGGATTATCCGGTACCAACTTGGACCGGATTATCCGGTCATCAGACTCTCCAACGGGCAGAATTTTGGGAGGGGTATATATACCCCTCCACCTACCTCTAGCTCACTACCACGACCAGAACTGAACCCCCACCATTGTTGAAAGCTTCAACTCACTAGATCTCTCTCCCTACCCACTCAAACACCTTGCCCTTCTAGGACTTGAGAGAGTTGACCTAGATCTACACTTCCACCCAAGCGATTTGATTTTCCCCTCCGTTCTTGAGAGGGCTTGAAGCTTGTAAGTTCGTTGATACATTGGATTGTCATTGGTCGTTCTTGTGGCTTTGGAAGCCGTAGGGACTAGCCGGGAGCCTCCAATTAAGTTGTGGAGAAGTGCCACGTCCTTGTGATTCTTGTGGCTTTGGGAGCCGCGGGAATTTGGTGAGAGTCTCCAATTCGGTTGTGGAGTGTGCCTCATCCTTGTAAAGGTTTGTTGCCGACCTCGAGGGCATCATATAGTGGCTCGTGGAGCTCCTCATTGGAGGATAACACGAGGGAGATACGGTGTGCCATATCAAGGCTATTCGGAGTTCACTTTGTGACTCCGCACCGCTCCAACGGAGACGTAGCTTCCATTGGGAAGTGAACTTCGGTAGAACATCTCCGCGTCACCGTGTGGTTATCTCTTAACCTTCCTTTACTTGTATTGCTAGCTTAACTTGTTTAGAATATCTTGCTAGCTTGTTTATTGCTCATCATATAGGATTATCCACCTAGTTGTATATCTAGAGAACTTATATTTGAGCAATTCCCAAATTTGTTGAAAAGAAAAAGAAAATTTGTAGTTGCCTATTCACCCCCCCCCCCCTCTAGTCAACCTACTCGATCCTTTCAATTGGTATCAGAGCACGGTCTCTTTATTAAGGGCTTAATAGCCTAAAGAGGAGGATGACTAGCGAGGAGGAGTTAAAACTCGCTAAGGAACAACAAGAGAAAAATGATCAAAAACAACTTGAGAAAGAACTAAGTGATGCGGGGATAACCCTACCCGATGATAATGCCCCGGTCACCATGAATGCCATGATTAAACTCTTTGGGTTCATGAAAGGCAAAATGGTGGACGAGGTGTATACTCGGGTCACTAATAATCAAAATGCCTCCCCATCAACCGGTGCACCTATCGTTGAGGTCTTGGTTGATAAGGATAACAAAGAGCAACCTAAAACTAGTGAGAAGCCCCCTCATAACTTTGCTCCACCTACTTCATATCTCACTCAAGTTCCACCCACCCAACCTCATATAACCAACCTAAGTAGGCCACCTCCTAAGCTTGATAATACTCGTTATTTCACTTGGAAGAAATCTATGGAGTCTTATTTTCGCAGCTCGTCGGTGCATCATTGGAGGGTGGTACTAAATGGTTACAACCCAGTTGATCCCACCAACTTGACAAGGCAAGAAGAGATTGATGAACAACTTGATGCAAACGCCAAATACATCCTTGAGAGTGCCATGACCGCCAATGATGAAGATCAAGTGCGAAATCTCAAAACCACCAAGGAGGCTTGGGATTATCTCTCATCGGTATATGAAGGAAATGAGGGCATTCAACGCTCCAACGACGCCATCCTTCAACATCAAGTGGACAACTTCATCATGCTAGAAGAAGAGACACCATCGGATCTCTTCCAAAGACTCACCAAGCTTGTCGTGACATGTAGGGAAAATGGAAAGAAGGATATGGATGATGAATGGGTCAAAGCCAAGTTTCTCAAGACCATTGTTCCATACAATGAAAATATGGTGATGAATCTTCATATGAGAGCGGACTACAAAACAATGTCTCCCAATGACATATTGGCACAATTCGTCACATATGATACCTTGAAGGCCACTTCCAAGTCTTCCATCAACCAAATCCGTGGTACGAAGAATCTTGCCTTGAAGGCCCATGTCGGAGAACATCCAAGATATGAAGAAGTCACGGTTGTTGATCGTGAAGAAGATTTGGTGGGTGAGCTCAATGAGGTCCTTGCTCTTGCCGCCACCAAGTTTTGGAACAAGAAGAATTTCAAGAGCAACTCATCCCCACCAATGAAAAGAATGTGCTTCAATTATGGAAAGGACAATCACCTTGTGAAGGATTGCCCTTATGAGAGAAGGGAGGATCATGGCGGTCAACTCATTCTAAAGAAGAACAAATATCACCCCAAGCCTACCTTCATCAAGAGATCACCTCAAAAGGCTCTTGTGGCATCTACACAAGAGGAGTACGAGTCCGGTGGCTAGGAGGATAATGACTCAAGTGAAGAAGTAGGAATGGCGGCTCTTGCAATGGGAAATCTTCCTCCTTCATTGGCACCCCTCTTCTCCGCCCCGAACGACGACAAGATCTCCAAGCCTATGTGCTTTATGGCCAAGGAAACAAAGGTGATTTCCCCACCTAAAAGTAGTATCTCCTCTAACCCATCTCTATTGGATTGTGTTGAGGATGTAGGGAAAAATGAGGGTGAGGACAAGATTACCCTCTTTGTGAACAAACTCCAAGGTCCAACCTTCTTGAGGAAAAGTAGGTTAGGATTTGTGAGCTCGAAGGGCATGCATGTGATCATGCCGATAAAATTGGTGAACTAGACAGGCTCTCTTGTATCAATATGGAGAAGCCAAGAACCTTCTTGAGGAAAAGTAGGTTAGGATTTGTGAGCTCGAAGGGCATGCATGTGATCATGCCGATAAAATTGGTGAACTAGAAGATCAACTTGTTGATGAACAAGTGTTCCGGGAACAACTTGAGGAGACCCATGCCAAGGATTTATCCAAGGCAAAAGAAACCCGTGAAACCTCTATTCAAGTTGCTAATGATCTAAAAGTTAAAAATGATGAGCTTGTAGAGAGTCATAACAAACTCTTTGAGAGTTTTGAGCAGCTTAGGGAAACCCACAAGGTGACCTCAAGTGAGCTCACCAAGCTCAAGGAGTCATATGCTAAATTACAAGCTCAATACATCTATGCTAGCTTCACCACATCTCATAATGATAAAGATGCAAATGCTTGTACCTCTAACCCTTTGTGTGTGAAGGCATCTCTTATTGAGGAGAACACTAGGTTGAAGGCCCAACTTGAGAAGGGTCTAGCCACTTGTATCTAAGGGGAGAAGAACCTCAATGATCTTTTGAGCAATCAAAAGGGAGTGGTTGGCAAGGAAGGACTTGGGTTTACACCTAAGTCCAAGAAGGTCAACAAGAAGAAGAAGAAGCCTACTTCCCCTTCCAAAGATATTACTTTTGTGAAGGAGGGGAGTTTGGCCAAGACCAATGCCAACCCCATTGTGATTGGTGATGCCACAAGGGGCAATGCCACTCACAATGACTTTGCGGGAAAATTCAACCCTTCATATGTTCTTATGAAATCTAGAAATGGTTGTGTTTTTGCTAAATATGTTGGCACTTCATATGGAGATGATTATCACTATGCTATTTCGGTTCCAAAGACCCTTGTGACTAACAAAAGAGGACCCATTCCAAAATGAGTACCTAAATCAAAGACTTGATTTCTTGTAGGACTTTTCTTCCGGTGGATCTTCATGGCTCATTGATAGTGGGTGTTCATCTCACATGACCGAAAGCAAAGAATTAGTAAAGGGCTTATTGAAATAATTACTCACATTCTCTCATGTCACTGTTGGGAGCAATGCAAGACTTAAGGTATTGGGATATGGCAAGGTAGTGATCACTCCGGAGCTATCCACTGAGAATGTCCTCCTTGTTGAATCCCTTTCATATAATTTACTTTCCGTTGGTCAATTATGCAATGCCGGTTACACCGTTATCTTTAATAAATACCACGTGACTATCCTCTTCACACAATCTCTTAAAGTAGCTTTTGTTGGATTTCGTGAGAACGGTTTGTATGTGGTCGATTTCTCGAAAGAGACCACTCAAATTGCCACGTGTCTAATGGCTAAATCCGATAAGTGTTGGCTTTGGCATCGCCGGCTAGGCCATGTCGGTATGAGAAATTTACAAACTCTTGTGAAGGGTGGACACGTGGTAGGACTAACCGATGTTAATTTTTCCAAAGATCGTCCTTGTAGTGCTTGCATAGCCGGAAAGATGCATGAAAAGAATCACCCCAAGAAGACCATTATCTCTGCTAAGAGGAGCTCCTTCATATGGATCTCTTTGGGCCTCCCACATATGATAATCTTGGTGGCAAGAAATATTGTTTGGTGATTGTGGATGATTATTCAAGATATTGTTGGACTTTCTACATCAAGAGAAAGAGTGAAACTCAAAAGATATTCATTGACTTTGCAACCCTAGTTCAACGCCAATATGACCCCAAGATTTTGGCAATAAGAAGTGACAATGGTACGGAGTTCAAGAATTACACTATGGATGATTTCCTAAGTGGGGAGGGCATTCAACACCAATATTCCGCTGCATATACTCCCCAACAAAATGGTGTCGCCGAAAGGAAGAACCGCACTCTTATTGATATGGCAAGAACTATGTTGGCCGAATTTCATTCCCCATACAACTTTCGGGCCGAAGCCATCAACACCGCTTGTCACTACTCAAACCGGCTCTTCTTTCGTCCTCTCATGGAAAAGACACCATATGAACTCCTTATCGGTAAAAAGCCAAGTGTCTCTTACTTTCGTGTATTGGTTGCAAATGCCATGTTTACATTAAAGGTTGCCCAACTGCTAAATTTGAATCTAGATCTTTTGATGGTATTCTTGTTGGATATGCCGCAAACTCTCATACTTATAGGGTCTACAACATATCCACTGGATGTGTTGAAGAATCTATGAATGTGGAGTTTGACGAGGATAATGGTTCCCAAGCGGGGCATGTTGATCATGATGATGTAGGTGATGAACCTCCATATCAAGCTATAAGAACTATGGGCATAGGAGAACTTATTCCTATTGAAGAACCTATTGTTGATACTCAAGAAGAAGGAACAAGCTCTACTCAAGTTGAACCATCCACCTCAACAATTGATCAACAAGATCATGATCTTCATCCACATGAACAAGACAATGGTCAAGACCCACCCAACTCTAGTGGAGAACAAGAACATCATGAACCCCAACTCCAAGAACTCCACTTCGGTTGACCATGAACAAGATGAAGGCAATGATGAAGATATTCGTGTTGGTGAATCAATTGGTCAAGCCATGGAACGCCGGGTCATCCGGCGTGCATCAAAATTGGATTATCAACAACACTTCAAAGAAAATATCCTTGGGAGTATCCGTAGGGGTGTGTCCACACGCAATCAATTATCTAACTTTTGTGGTCATGTCTCTTGTTTGTCTAGCTTAGAACCTCTCAAGGTATATGATGCTCTTGAAGATATGGATTGGGTTGCGGCTATGCATGAAGAGTTGAACAACTTCGAGCGCAACAAAGTGTGGTCATTAGTTGAAAGACCCAAAGACACATGCCACAATGTCATTGGAACCAAGTGGATATTTAAGAGCAAGCAAGACTCACATGGTCAAGTCATCCGCAACAAAGCAAGATTGGTTGCACAAGGCTACACTCAAATCGAAGGAGTCGACTACAGTGAAACCTATGCCCCCGTTGCTAGACTTGAATCCATTCGCTTACTAATTGCTTATGCATCTACTCATAACATTGTTTTATATCAAATAGATGTTAATATGCCTTCTTAAATGGTCCACTAAATGAATTGGTGTATGTCAAACAACCTCCGGGTTTCGAAGACCCTAAATTTCCTAACCATGTCTACTTACTACATAAGGCTCTGTATGGGTGTCGGAGAATGACTCCCACGAAACAGGGATAGTCAAGCTCACGAAGAGAGTTCGTGTAAGGGGCTGAACACGTTGGTCAAACAACCCTCAACTGCACGGCGACGGTGCTCGTCGAGCAAGTGGAGGGACATCACGACAGAGATGAACACCAGCCCGTACCCAGGTTCACGGCCCTCGTGTGGAGGTAACACCGCTACTCCTGCTTGTCTGTATTGCACTGCTTGTAGAGGTTACAGTACAATGAGCTTGCCGAGGGCTCTCTTTTGGCAATGGTGTACACAGGAAGGGAAGCAATGGTCTTCTTCTTCCTTGCGCGTAAGTGGCTATGCTGGAATGAGAATGCGATCCTTGCTACGGTGCTGCTCCTCCTTCTTTTATAGGCGCCCCGTGCTCCCTCCCTGCGCGCATACGGAAGGGCTGTCACGTGGCGCAGAAGGTAGAGCGTGGTGCACCGCAGCCCGGCTATCCATGGACGCGGTCCATGGCGTAAAGCTGACCTGTAGCAGAGTAACCACCGTCCATGCAGGACGGCCAGCTGGGGCCGCAGAGGAACGTGGGGGTGCCCACGGTGACGTTGGCCGTGGAGCGTAGCGCCGGCCGGTCCCCTTATCACCAAAGAGGAAACCCTTGTAGTCCGGTGCGGATGGCACAGCTTTGTTGACCCCTTTAATCACCAAAATGGCAACTGCGGCGTCGTCGTCACCGCGCGCAGGGCGCGCGTCACTCTGCGGCCGCTGCAGAGCCCATGTGCGCTCTGCAGAGGTTGCTTTGCAGCGAAGCGATCTCCACGAGGGCTTGGATGCCCTGTAGAGAATTCGGCGTTGACCTCTCTCCAGGGGAGATTTCCTTGAAGAGGGGGCAGCAGTGGAGAGGGCCTCCGCAGGCCTCTGCTGCCTCAAAAGCCCTCGCGAGGCAATTCGCCTCGCGAGGCTCTCCAAGCCGTAGGCTTGGTCCTTAGCGAAAATTTGCCATCAAGTGTCGAGGGCCGTAGAGGACAGGCCCAGCACACCCTGGATTTCACTGGGCCGACAGTAGCCCCCGGGCCCATGATGGGCACGATGTAGTCCAATGGACGCAGGCGAATCGTCATGGGCCCAAAGTGTCCGGCCGGCCTGAGACACGTGTAGGGCAGTTACGCCGCGACGACACGTTCTCCTCGGAGATGACGGGCGTAGTGGGGGGACCCACCACGTCTCGGTAACTGCTCTGAGGGGAATAAAGCCTGCAGCGCCGGTTCAGGCAGCAGTTACTGCATCATTTGCGCGCCCGTCTCCTCGCTCTTGACTCTGCGCTCCTGTGTCTCCGGCGCTCCTCCCCTTCGCAATCCCGCGCAATGGCGCCCAAGAAAGCCTCCGCGGCCTCGAAAGGCAAGGCAGTGGTGCAGGGCGGCGAACCTGCCGCGATGCAGCAGGTCGGAGACTTCGAGCCGGCTCTGACCGGCTTCCGCTTCAAGAAGAAAGCGCAGCTGGAGAAGGTGCGTCACATGGCAGCTTCAGCGACCAACGAGCACGGCGCTACGGTGCTTAAGACGGCGGACAACTCCTTCGGCGGCTTCTACCCCATCTTCATGCACGCCCTATTCGCCGGGCTCGTGCCTCCTTTCTCCGACTTCTTCCTGGCGGTTCTGGAGCGCTACCAGATCCAGGTTCTTCATCTCCATCCTAACTCCATCCTCGTCCTCGCCATCTTCGCCTACCTCTGCGAGGCATACATCGGCATTCCACCCTCGGTGGACCTCTTCCGCAGCTTCTATGCGCTCCGGTTCACGGCGAACAAGGAGCGGTCAGGGTGCGTGTCCTTCCGCATCACCGAGGGCATGAAGGGCACTACATCCCCATCGCGCGGAACGGCGAGAACATTGTGACCAATGTGACGAAGAAGGTGGAGGACTTCCGCAAGCGCTGGTTCCTCATGAAGTTCGGAAGCCGGAGCGCCTTCTTCGACCTGCCCGAAGCGCCTCCGACGAAGAGGGCGAGCTGGTCTTCTAAGGCGCTCAAGGGAGCCGCACTCGGCCCCGTGGTGAGGCGCTTGAAGGACCTCCGCGAGGCAGGCCTCACCGGGCAGATGGTGGCCAAGGACTTCGTGAAGCGCCGCATTGCTCCGCTCCAGAGGCACGCGGACGCGATGTGGCTGTATTCCAACCAGAGGGACAAAATGCGCCTGAGCGCAACCCTCTTCACGCAGCAGGAGGTGCGCACCATCATGGAGACTCTCTTCACGGCTCCAGACATCCCCAAGCCCAGCGATAAGGCGGTCCCGCTCCACAGGATCGATCTCGGGCGTCGCGTCTCGCTCGTGCAGACGATGCCGAAGTTCGACCAGTGGGGCCTGGTGCCCAAGGGGCATGTGGGGCCTCGCGAGGATCCTGAGTCTGCGGCGCAGGGGGCGCCAGCTGAGGGCGACGAGGAGACGACGGAAACGCCTGTGGAATCCGACGCAGGCGCAACCGGCGCCTCGGGAGGCTCTGCCTCTTCAGCGGAGAACTCGAGCACCTCGAAGAGCGCGGCGCCTGAAGTTGAGACCCACGAGGCCTCCTCAGGCAGCAGCGGCCAGTTCGTGGTCGCTCCCTCGCAGCGTGCTGAGGGGCAAGAGGAGAGCGACGACGACGGAGCTTCATCAGGCCACTGCGAGCCCCGCTCCAAGGCCATTCATGACAGAGCCGCCGGGAGCCCAGCGGGCATTTCTCTCAAGAGGAAAGCCGAGGCTGCTCTCGAGGGGTCCGGCGCGGGGCCGCGCCACCGAGGCCGTGGCGGTCGTCAAACACGGTGTGGGTCGATTCCCGCGCCAAGACATCTGGGTAAGAACCGACTCCCTTTTCTGTTTGAGCTTATTCTTGCGTAGGCTCCTCGAGGAGTTTTTGAGCTTTTGCCTCTCCAGGCCCCGAGGTGCCAAAACGGCGGAGACTCGGAGGCTTGGAGAGATCCCCAGCGCTGCAGCGGCGTCTGCAGCGTGTACAGTCGACGAGGTGCCTCCCGAGGGCACTGCTTCTTCTCCTGAGGCTGCGGCACCGCCTCCTGAGGCAGAGGAGCACGCGAGGAGAAGGAGGGGAGGCAGAGGTGACGACGCCTCCGCCTATGCGGCCTGACGTCTCCCCCATGCGGCCGGAGGGGACGCCGGAGGTGGATGCGGCGAGGTTCACGCCGCCGGCGAAGAGCGTGCCGCGGTGACAGGGGCGTCCGCGGGAGCGCGCTGACGTCGAAATGGAGGAGGCCGCCGCGTCATCGCCCCCACCGAGCACGAAACTTGGAGAGGCCACAGCGGACTCTGAGGCCGCTGGGGAGGCGGCCTCAGCTGAGAAGGCCAACCCTGTCCCTGGAGAGGAGAGTGCTCCCCAGGGGCAGAAGAATGGTGGGGTTGATGGTGGGTGCCCGAGCCCCCAGAGGCCTCCAGCGCGGGAGGCGAGGGGGGTTCTCATCAAGCCCCCAGAAGGCCCCTTGTGTGGACGAAGAGGGGGGCTCGCACCAGAGCCCCCAGGCGCGTCTGAGGCCACTCGGAGCCCAAGGCGGACGCTCCGGAATCCTCGGCAGGCGCCGGCGTTTCCAGGCCTCCGGCGAGCCATGGGCCTTAGTTCTGCGGGGGCGGCGCCCCGTTGCAGCTCGCCGTGGGGCTGTCCTCCGCTCGGCGAGGGAAATTCTCGACGGGCTTGAGGCCCAGCTTGCTGAGGAGGATCGCTCCAGGGCGGAGGAGGACGCCGAGCTTGCGCGGGGCTGGGCTTGTCTTCATGAGACCGTGGAGAGCTGCCGCCGGAAGAACGAAGCTGCCCAGGCGCAACGCGAGGCAGCGCTGCGCTCGCTGAGGAGATCCGCATCAGCGTGGTCCGCGAGGTCGAGGAGACCCTTGCGGACCTGGGTGCTAGGCGCGAGGCTCTCGAGGCAGAGACCGAGGCCAAACACCAGGAGCTGGCGGCGCGCGAAGCGGCGGTCTCCGCCAAGCACAAAGAGCTTCTAGATCGCGAGGCGGGGATCGTTGCCGAGTCGGAGAATGTGCGGCAGAGTTTGGAGAAATTCCGTGAGAGCTTGAGCATTCGCGAAGACTTGATCGTGCAGCGCGGAGTTGAGCTCGACGCCCGCGAGACCGAGGCGCGCAAACGCGAGGAACAGGTTGAGCAGATCGAGAAGGATCAATCCGCGCAGCGGGAGCACCTGGAAGCCCGCGAGAACAAGGTCACCAAGACGAGGAGTTCTACCAGAAGCGCCTTGTGCAGACCAACGAGAACCTTCGCAAAAAGGAGGAGAAGATGGCGGAGGAGTCTGCGACGAAGGAGAAGCTCTTTCGCGACAGCTGCAGGAAAGACTTCGCGGAGAAGGCCAAGAAGCAAGAGGATCGCTTCACGAAGAGACGCAACGAGCTTGAGGCTCGCGTCAGGACCTTGAGGCCCAGAAGAAGCGATTCGACTCTCGCCTCCAGGCTGCCGCGGAGGCTCGGGCGCGCGCGGAGCAGAACTTTGCCTCTTTGATGGCTGACATGAAGGAGTTGACCGCTCAGGTGGGCCCTGTCGTGGAGCGCGCTGAAGAGGCTGAGCATCGCGTGCAGGCGGCACAGGTCTTGACGCAGCAGCGGGAGCGCATGTTCCAATCCTTGGTGACCCGGGGGAACACTCTCGCGGGGCAGCTAGGAGTGGATGCCCCTGCTGTTCCCGTCATGGGAACGCTGACGCCGCCACATACCTCGCCTACTTCGATCAGCTCTTCACCGCGCTCGAGGGCCCTGTGGCGGAACTTGGCGATGTTGTTGATGAGGAGTGCCGCAAGCTCTTGACCGTGGCGATCGATCGCGTCTTCGCCAACCTCCAGCGCCTTCACCCCGGCTTCGACTACGAGTCAGTGACCGAGCCCATCGAGGAGACCAAGCCTGGGAGCTCTCCAACTTGGTTCGAGAAGAAGTCAACGATTACGTCGACCGCTTCAAGAGGGTTGAGGCGGAGCAGGCCGCTGAGGAGGATGAAGGCGCCGAAGAAGAAAGGCTGAAGAGGACGGCGATGGTGAACCCTCTGCCTAGGCCACTCCTGCAACAAGATGCGCTTGACGCGCAATTATCTTTGTTTTAAGACTTGTTTTAAATTCTGGCTTGTAAGATACTTTGATCGTATGCAAATGTGTGTGTGTGCCCCTCGATGGGCCTTTTATCCCTGTTCCATGTCTTTCTTCGCTCTACGTCGTCAGGACCCATCTCTTTGCGCTATGACACCGCCGCTGCGGTATGCCGGAGCGTGACTCGGCAAGGCCGGGGGGTGTTTAAGGCTTGGAGAGGTAAGGGCTCTCGAGTCGCGGTGCTCGAGGGCCCCCTTTGACGCACAAGCAGTCCATGGAGTGTGAGAGAGAAAAAACCCGCTCGAGGGACGACAGGTGCTCGTGAGAGGGAGAAAAACTCCTGAGGGGCGCGAGCGCTAGACTTAGCTTGGCGAGACTTTGGCCTCGTAGAGGGCGTTGGCTTCCCTGATGGTGCGCTCCCCTCTAGGGGTCGGAGCGTGACTTCTCGACCTTGGGGAGGACTCTTGTTCCCTGTATTGGTTAGAGAGGCAAACCCAAAGCAGGCACATGGTAGTAAACACTCATGCGCGCTTATAGGCTTCCTCATGGTATCTCGCGAGGAGAGTAAGTACCAAGGTCCTTTGGTGAGGTGGCGTGTTTGGGAGCAAGCCCATGGGCCAGAGCTCTTTGGGAGGTAACAGGCGTGAGAGCGTGCTCACGTGTTAGAGCTCGGATCCTTTGGATTTTGCGGTGCTGTTGGGGTGCTCTTGAGGCACAGTCACCGTACTCAGCCCCCGCTCGCGAGGTGCGCATGGGGAAGAATATGAGCGCGAAATGAACTAAGATGATGAAAAGTAAAAACTCACCACCAAAATATTACATAGCGGCGCCTCAGCGCAATGTTTCATTGAGAAACGAATTGGTTCATTACACTTGGTGTGACCAAGATAAAGTTTTCCATGTCGAGGCATGGGGACCACATTCAGTGGCTGAGACTCTTCACGGCCTGCGGCGGCACGTAATCAGGAGAGCTCAGAGGGGCTGGCCCTCGGGAGGAGAAGCTTTTGTGAAGCTTGGAGGTGAAGTTGTGTGCTTCCCTCTAGAGACAAAAAATGTCTGGCGTGACTATGATCACGGGTAGAACTTGCGTAGATGCGCGATGTTCCATGGATTCTTGACCGGATGCCGTCCTCCGTTTCGAGGCGTACCGCGCCAGGCCTGGCGATGTGTGAGACCCTGTAGGGGCCTTCCCACATTGGCGAGAGCTTGTGGAGACCTTCCCTGGAGAGGATTCTCCTGAGGACGAGGTCGCCTGTCTCGAGAGTGCGTGGACGTATGTGGCGGCTGTGGTAGCGTCGCAGGTCTTGCTGGTACTTGGCTGCCCTGAGGGCGGCACGGCGGCGCAACCCGTCAAGGAGCAGCAGGTCGTCGCTGTGGAGGTCTGCTTGATCGTCCTCGTTGAAGGCAAGGACCCGTGCGGATCCATGCTTGATCTCTGTGGGGAGGACTGCTTCAGCTCCATACACGAGGGCAAATGGCGTCTCACCAGTGGGCTTCGTGGGGTTCGTGCGGATGGACCAGAGCACGGACGGGAGTTCGTCTATCCAGCCCTTGCCGTAGCCCTTCAGGCGATTGAAGCTTCTTGTCTTGAGGCCCTTGAGGACCTCAGCATTTGCTCGCTCGGCTTGGCCGTTGCTCTGTGGGTGAGCCACCGAGGCGAAGCAGAGCTTGGTGCCGAGGCTCTCGCAGTAGGCCCTGAAGATGCCGCTGGTGAATTGTGAGCCATTGTCGGTGATGATGCGATTAGGCACACCAAAGCGGCAGACCAGGCCTCTGATGAATTTTACTGCTGCCCTGGCCGGTATGCTGCGCACTGCTTCAACCTCTGCCCACTTGGTGAACTTGTCGACTGCCACGAAGAGGAAGCGGTAGCCCCCTTGTGATCTCGGGAAGGGTCCCAAGATGTCTAGCCCCCAGACCGCGAAAGGCCACGAGAGCGGGATGGTTTGGAGTCCCAGTGCAGGCTGATGGACTTGCTTGGCGTGGAATGGCACGCATCGCAAGACTGGACGATGGTGGTGGCATCTTGAAGCACTTGGGGCCAGTAGAAACCGCTCCTGAAGACCTTGCCTGCCAGGGTGCGTGCAGAGGAATGGTGGCCACACTCTCCACTGTGAATGTCTCTGATCAGCATGCGGCCTTCCTCGGGGGGACGCACTTGAGTGCAATTCCATTTGGGCGCTTGCGGTACAGGTCTCCCTCGAGGATGTAGTATGACTTGGCTTGTCGAGCCACTCGTTCCGCCTCCGCGTCTTCTTCAGGAGGACTCCCTTCAGCAGGTAGTCTTTGAGTTCGTCAACCCAGCCTGTCTCTTGATGCACCATAGCCAGCAGCAGACGCTCCCCTGAGGATGGACCGCAGTTGGGTGCCCCACCTACAGGAGGTGGTGGGAGTACTTCGTCTGTGCTTGTGGCTGCTGCTTCTTGTGGCTGCTTTATGGACGCCTTGGAGAGTCTCTCTTCAAAGACGCCGGCCGGCTGGGCCTGCCTTCGTGATGCTCGCTTGGCGATGTCATCTGCCTCTGGTTCTCCTTTCGCGGGATGTGCATGAGCTCCATGCCCCTGAAGTGCTTCTCGAGCTTGCGGACCTCTTCAAGGTAGGCGGCCATGTGGTCGTCTTTAGGCGTGTAGCTCTTGTTGGAGAAGTTAACCAGGAGCTGGGAATCACCCTTTATGAGTAAGTGCTTGACGCCAAGGGCGATTGCGGCTCTGAGCCCGGCGAGGAGGCCCTCGTACTCGGCGATGTTGTTGGAGATCTTGTCTATTGTGAAGCACAGCTGGATGGCGTAGTAGAGCTTGTCACCTTTTGGTGAGGTTAAGACAACGCCAGCCCCACCATTGCGGCAGGCGAAAGCTCCATCGAAGTGCATGGTCCAGTGGCTTGGCATTGTATCTCCCGATGACGCGGTTTCTTCTTCGCGAGGCTCTTCAGGAGTTGGGTCTGTCCACTCGGCGACGAAATCCGCCAGCGCTCTCCCTTTTATGACTCTTGTGGTGTCGAAGCGCAAGTTGAATGGTGCAGCTCAATGTTCCATCCTGCGACGCGGTCAGTAGCGTTGGGGTTGCGCAGGATCTGCTCCAGGGGGAAGGACGTGACCACCGTGATGGGGTGGCCCTGGAAGTAGTGGCGCAGCTTCCTGGAGGCGATGAGTAGCGCGAGGAGGAGCTTCTGCTGCACTGGGTACCGCTCGCGAGCATCTCGCAGTACAGTACTGACGAAGTAGACTGGATGCTCGACGAGGGTCGTTGATGGTGCGGCAGCGTCGGCTCCCTCGAGAGGCTCCTCAGGACCTTTGGCGAGGTTTGCCTGTGGAGGAGCCTCGGCAGGGGTGCTCGTGGTGGACTCGACTTGAGGCTGTGGGCTGGCACTGGGTCTGGAGAGACTGTTCCCTCGTCGGGAGGTTCTGGACTTGGTGTGGCAGTGCTTTTCTTGGGGAGAACTGGCTCTTCTCTTTCCACCACCAGGACGGCGCTTGCAGTTTGTGGAGTGGCTGCTAGGTACAGCTTCAGATGCTCGCCTGCCCTGGGGGCTACCATGACTGGTGAGCTAGCCAAGTATTTCTTCAAGTCCTCAAATGCTTTGTCGCCTCTGGAGTCCACTTGAAGGTGCCGGATTTCTTCATGATCTTGAAAAATGGCAAGGCTCTCTCGCCGAACTTGGAGATGAAGCGGCCTAAGCTGGCCATGCATCCTGCTAGGCGCTGCATGTCCTTGAGGCGGCGAGGTGGCTGCATGTCTTCTATAGCCTTGATCTTGTCAGGGTTTGCTTCTATGCCGCGGTGGGACACGAGGAACCCGAGGAGCTTGCCTGAAGGCACCCCGAAGACGCACTTGGCGGGGTTTAACTTGATGTTCACCTTGCGCAGGCTGGCAAGGTTTCCTCGAGATCCTTCAAGAGAGTGTCTCCCTCGCGAGACTTGACCACGATGTCGTCGACATAAGCTTCTGCATTTCTTCCCATCTGAGCCCCCAAGGCGATCCTCATGAGCCTCTGGAAGGTGGCGCCGGCATTTTTCAGGCCAAAGGGCATGCAAGTGTAGCAATACACACCACAAGGGGTGAGAAATGCTGTTTTCTCCTCGTCTTCCTTGGCCATTTTGATCTGGTGGTAGCCTGAGAAGGCATCCAGGAAACAGAGGAGATCACAGCCGGCGGTGGAGTCCACAATCTGGTCTATCCTTGGCATGGGGTATGGATCCTTGGGGCAGCCTTGTTTACGTCTGTGTAGTCGATGCAGAGCCGGCCTCCTCCATTGGGTTTTGGGACAACCACACCGTTGGAGAGCCAAGTGGGGTGGGCAACTTCTCGAATGATGTCTGCTGCTTTCAGCTTCTCTACTTCTTTGATGATGAACGCTTGCTTCTCGGGGGCTTGTTTCCGCGCTTTTGCTTTACAGGGCGTGCGTCTGGACACACGGCTAAGTGGTGCTCGATCACCTCCCTTGGTACACCGGACATTTCTGACGGAGTCCATGCGAACATGTCAGAATTTGCCCGAAGGAAGGCGACGAGCGCGCTTTCCTATTTGGGAGGCAAGCCAGCGCCTATGGTGACGCTAGCCCCCGAGCCCTCAGCCCCCGAGCCGCTGGTGCTCAGCGACACCTTCTTTGTAGATGCTTGCTCTTGAGTGAACAGTGTTTCTTCTTCTTGGGCCTCTCGAGAGGCTCCATGTCCTCGTCAGCGGGGAATGCCATGGCAGCGGCCTTGTAGGCGATCTCGACAGCGCGCGTGGCGTCCTGTACGTGACCACGTATGGTGATGGTGCCACCGCTGCCAGGGATCTTGACCATGTTGTAGGCGTGGTGCGTGACGGCCATGAACTTCGCGAGGGCGGGGTAGCCGAGGATGGCGTTGTAGGGCAGGCCAATGTGCGCGACGTCGAAGTCAATTAGCTCGGTGCGGTAGTTCTCCTGCGTGCCAAAGTGACCGCGAGCCTCACTTGCCCCAGAGGCGAGATTGAGCCGCTGGTGACCCCGGTGAAGGGCCTGGAGGGCATGAGCCACTCGTAGGGCACTTGAAGCGTCTCGAAGGTCTCGACAGAGATGACGTTTAGGCCTGCACCCCCATCAATGAGCGTCTTGCCGACGGCGATGTTGTTGATGGTGGGGGTGCACACCAACGGGAGGGTGCCCACAGTCTTGTAGACTTGGGGTGATCTTTGGCGTCGAAGGCGATGGTGTACTGGGACCACTTGAGGGGGCGGGACGTCTCGACCCCGGGAAGCGCTGCGTTGAGCTCGCGAGCGAACTGCTTGAACTGGTTGTTCGACTTGGGCGCCTGGGATCCGCCGAGGATGCATGCCATGGCACCCTTGGGGGCCTGGTAGCCTCCAGGCTCTTCGTCGGGAGATTGTTGTTTTTCTCGGCGGCATTCGCCTGAGTTCCCTGGGCCTCTGGAAGTTGCCCTTGCGTCCACCTTTGCGGTAACCACGGCCTCTGCCGCGGCCACCGCTGCCTTCTTCTTGCTCACGCTTCTTGCTCAGCTGCTTGAGGTCATAGCAGTTCTCCGTCGCATGGCCGCGCCTGTTGTGGTAGATGCAGAACGGGCGGTTGTCCACCTTTTTCTCGCCAGCCTCTGGGAGTCCTCGCGAACATGCTTGGCGTCGGGTTCAGCTGCCAGGACTGCGGTAGGCTTGCGCTTTATCTCGTCACGCCTCTTCTGGGTCTTGGATCCCTCGACAGGGTCGTCTGTCGAGCCCACCTTGACGAAGAGGAGCCCTTCTTCTGCCTTGGCGCATTTGTCTGCGATGTCGAAGAGCTTCACCACGGAGGAGAGGGTATCATGGATGCCGAGCTTCTCGAGCATCCTGTGGTTGGTGACGCCCTCTCTGAAGGCCGCAATGACGTGCGAGTCCGGGATGTTCGGGATCTTGTTGCGGACTTGGCTGAAGCGCTGGATGTACCTGCGGAGGGTCTCGCCAGGCTTCTGGCGCACAGCTCGCAGGTCGTTGTAGGTGAGGGCGCGCTCGTACGTGCCCTTGAAGTTCGCAACGAACTGCTGGCAGAGCTCCTCCCACGAGTCAATGGAGTCCTCGGGAAGGTTCAGGAGCCACGACAAGGCGGAATCCTTGAGAGCGTGGGAGAACCAGTTGGCCATGACCTTGTCGTCTCCCCCCGCAGCTTGGATGGAGGTGGTGTAGAGCTGCAAGAACTCGATGGGGTTGTTCGTGCCGTCGTAGCCCTTGGGTAGGTCAGGCCTGAACTTCTGTGGCCAGACGACGCGACGCAGGTTGCGGGTGAAGGCCGCGCAACCTGTGGCGTACGAGGCGATGCCACCCTGAAGAGCACGGCGGTTCTGTCGCCCTGCTTGGCCGATTTCCTCGACGATGCGCTTCTGGAGGTCCTTCTGGCGCTCCATTTCCACCCGCGCGTCTGGGGGTGTCCGCTGCACGATTTGACAATCGCGCGGCGAAGACGCGTGGGATGCGGCCTTGTGCGCCGCAGCTGGAGGGGACCTGGCGGAGGCGGCGGCGGAGGCGGCGGCGGAGGTGCGCCATGCGCGGTGGTTCCAGCGCGTCCGGAGTTGTGGTGCACCAGAGAGCGCGACGCCGCAGGAGCAGCGCGCGGTGCCGCCGCAATGTCGACGAGGTGCTGGAGGCGGCCGAGCCAGTTGTCGTGCGCCTCAGCTGTGGGGCGGTAGCGGAAGAGTCCGCGGCCATGAGCAGCGCGGTGTTTGGGCTGGGCGCTGGACGCCCAAGAGTGGAGGCGCTGTGGCGCTGGGACGGATGCGAGGACTCAGCGTCCTCGCCGTGCCCGTGGTCGACGTCGTCGTCGAAGCGGTCGTCGTGGTGGCCGTCGTCGTCCTCGGGGTGCTCCACCCGCGGTTCAGCGGTGTTGCGCCCCGTGGCGCGGCTGGCACGGGGACGGCCGCGAGGGTTGGTGGTGTTGGCAGCGGGCTCGGTGGTGCCCTGCCTGACGCCCGCCGGGTGGCGCGAGCTGCGCGAGTGTCCGCCATGGTGCAGAGGTCGATGAAGGTTGAAGACGCGCCTCAGCCCCCTACCTGGCGCGCCAATTGTCGGAGAATGACTCCCACGAAACAGGGATAGTCAAGCTCACGAAGAGAGTTCGTGTAAGGGGCTGAACACGTTGGTCAAACAACCCTCAACCTGCACGGCGACGGTGCTCGTCGAGCAAGTGGAGGGACATCACGACAGAGATGAACACCAGCCCGTACCCAGGTTCACGGCCCTCGTGTGGAGGTAACACCGCTACTCCTGCTTGTCTGTATTGCACTGCTTGTAGAGGTTACAGTACAATGAGCTGAGCTGCCGAGGGCTCTCTTTTGGCAATGGTGTACACAAGGAAGGGAAGCAGTGGTCTTCTTCTTCCTTGCGCGTAAGTGGCTATGCTGGAATGAGAATGCGATCCTTTGCTACGGTGCTGCTCCTCCTTTTTTATAGGCGCCCCGGCTTCCTCCCTGTGCTCGCGCTACGGAAGGGCTATCACGTGGCGGCAGAAGGTAGAGCGTGGCACCGCAGCCCGGCTGTCCATGGACGCGGTCCATGGGCGTAAAGCTGACCTGTGGCAGAGTAACCACCGTCCATGCAGGACGGCCAGCTGGGGCCGCAGAGGAACGTGGGGGTGCCCACGGTGACGTTGGCCGTGGAGCGTAGCGCCGGCCGGTCCCCTTATCACCAAAGAGGAAACCCTTGTAGTCCGGTGCGGATGGCGCAGCTTTGTTGACCCCTTTAATCACCAAAATGGCAACTGCGGCGTCGTCGTCACCGCGCGCAGAGGCACGCGTCACTCTGCGGCCGCTGCAGAGCCCATGTGCGCTCTGCAGAGGTTGCTTTGCAGCGAAGCGATCTCCACGAGGGCTTGGATGCCCTGTAGAGAATTCGGCGTTGACCTCTCTCCAGGGGAGATTTCCTTGAAGAGGGGGCAGCAGTGGAGAGGGCCTCCGCAGGCCTCTGCTGCCTCAAAAGCCCTCGTGAGGCAATTCGCCTCGCGAGGCTCTCCAAGCCGTAGGCTTGGTCCTTAGCGAAAATTTGCCATCAAGTGTCGAGGGCCGTGGAGGACAGGCCCAGCACACCCTGGTTCTCACTGGGCCGACAATGGGCTCAAGCAAGCTCCACGTGCTTGGTATGATCATCTCAAGGAGTTCTTAGTAGACCGTGGCTTTGAAATTGGGGTAATAGATCCCACCCTTTTCACAAAAAGGATAAATGGAGAGTTTTTCGTATGCCAAATATATGTTGATGTTATTATCTTTGGTTCTACTAACCGTGATTTTCGTGATCAATTCTCTAAGCTAATGACCAAGGAATTTGAGATGTCCATGATGGGAAAATTGAATTATTTTCTTGGTTTTGAAATCCACCAATTTCGAGAAGGAACATTCTTATGTCAAGCCAAGTATATTAAGGACATGCTCAAGAAATTTGACATGAACAATGCCAAGCCATATAAGTTTCCCATGGACTCCAAGGCAGATCTTCACTTAGATCCGGATGGTAAGGAAGTTGATCAAAAGCTTTATCGTTCTATGATTGGATCTTTGCTTTATCTTTGTGCATCTAGACCGGATATTATGTTTAGTGTGGGTATGTGTGCAAGATTCCAATCAAGTCCTAGGGAAAGTCATGAAACCGTGGTTAAAAGGATTCTAAGATACTTGATGGATACTCCTAACTATGGTCTTTGGTACCCCCATGGGACAAGTTTTGATCTTGTAGGTTATTCGGATGCGGATTGGGCGGGTTGCAAATGGATAGAAAATCAACTTCGGGTACTTGCCAATTCCCTGGTAGGTCTCTTGTGAGTTGGTCTTCCAAGAAGCAAAATTGTGTGGCCTCGTCCTCCACCGAAGCCGAATACATTGCCGCCGGAAGTTGTTGTGCACAATTATTATGGATGAGGAAAACTTTAAAGGATTATGGTGTCATTTGTGACAAAGTGCCTCTTTTGTGTGACAATGAAAGTGCCATCAAGATTGCTCATAATCCGGTACTTCATGGAAAGACCAAGCATATTGAGATCCGGTATAATTTTATTCGAGATCATGTTGAGAAGGGTGATATAGAAATCAAGTATGTCAACACCAAGCATCAACTCGCCGATATGTTCACAAAGCCTCTTGGTGAAGCAAGATTCAAGGAGTTGAGAGGAGAACTTAATGTGGTGGACATAAGCAATTGGATTTAGTGGACTTCTTGCATACCTACCCATATTGGACGATAGTTATTTGGTTTGGATGTAGGCATGGACATAGGGGGAGTGCGGTCCTAATCCATTGGACTATCCCTCCCCCCATTATGCCGATAGTAAGAACTCATTTTGTCTCCATATTTCCATTTCATGAATTGTGAGCTTAAATGACGAGTAGTGGCCGTGAACCCGAGATACATCTTCGCGGTATCACACCACAAACTCATACATGGTGGCCTTGGCCACTGATGACGTGAAACACATGTTCGTTGGAGACCCCAAGAGGAAGGTATGATGTAGTCAGCAGCAAGTTTTCCCTCAGAAAGAAACCAAGGTTATCGAACCAGTAGGAGCAGCAACTCTTCAGAAGGTTGTCAACGGCGCCAGAAAAATAGCTGTCGCAGAGAGTCTGGACTGTTGACGTGGAATCTGCACACAACACAATCAAACTACTTTGCCCCAACGAAACAGTGAGGTTGTCAATCTCACTGGCTTGCTGAAAATAAAGGATTAAACGTATGGTGTGGAAAATGAGTATTAAATTGCAGAGAATGAAAAAGGAACAGTTTGCAGTTTGTGGTTGTTTAATCAGTGTAAAAGAATGGACCGGGTCCACAGTTCATAGTGGTGTCTCTCCATAAAAGATAACTAACATGTTGGGTGAATAAATTACAGCTGGGCAATTGACGAATAGTGAGCGCATGACAATGCATATACATGACATGTTGACTACTATGATATTTAATTGGGCATTACGACATAATACATAGATCGTTATCCAACAACATCTATGACTAATAATCCACGCCGGGTTGTCATCCGAGTCCCCGTTGGTATTAAGTTGCAAGCAACGGATAATTGCATTAAGTAAAGTGCGTAATGTAAACAAACACATATGTCCGTGGACATAGCATCGTTAGGTTATCCCTAGTGGCAACAGCACATCCACAACCTTAGAACTTTCTGTCACTGTCCCAGGTTAAACGGAGACATGAACCCACTATCTAGCATAAATACTCTCTCTTGGAGTTACAAGCATCTACTTGGCCAAAGCATCTACGAGTAACGGAAAGCATGCAAGATCTTAAATAACATATAAGATAGATTGATAATCAACTTGACATAATATTCAATATTCATCGGATCCCAGCAAACACAACATGTAGCATTACAATAATATGATCTTGATCATGTAGGGCAGCTCACAAGATCTAAACATGATGGCACAAAGTGGAGAGACAACCATCTAGCTACTACTATGGACCCATAGTCCAAGGATGAACTACTCACGCGCCACTCCGGAGGCAGGCATGGCGATGTAGAAGCCTCCGGTGACGATTCCCCTCTCCGGCAGGGTGTCGGGAAGAGGTTCTGACCCTCCCGAGCTAGGGTTGACGACGGCGGCGTCTCTGGATCTTTTCGTGGATATTTGCTCAGATACTTAGGGTTTTCGCGTCGGGGGGAATAAGTAGGCGAAAGGGCGGCGGCTGCGGACCCCGAGGGGCCCACACCACCCCAGGGCGCGACAGTGGGGGGAACCGCGCCCTCGTGGCATGTGGGGCCCTGGTGGCCCTCCTCTGCTGCTCCTTCGCTCTGTCAGGTGTGTTCTGGAAAAATAGGCACCCCCGTGTAGTTTCGTCCAATTCCGAGAATATTTCCAGACTAGCTTTTCTGGAATACAAAAACAGCAGAAAACAGGAACTGGCACTTCGGCATCTTGTTAATAGGTTAGTCCCAAAAAATGTATAAAAGTGATATAAAGTAGATGCAAAACATGTAGCAATTGGTATAAAATAAGCATGGAACATCAAAAATTATAGATACGTTTGAGATGTATCAGCCACCGCCTCTTCTTTGTGAAGAGTTGGTTCTTTTCGGTCTTAATTAAAAATCATTTGGAGTTTTGGTCCTATTGTTGGTTTTATGGAAAACACACTCATCTTGGTATTTCCTTGTTCGATTCTTGCAAGTTTGAGTGTGAAGTACCAATGTCAGTTTGGCTATCTTATCCCAAGCTGTCGGAGACTAGTCCAGGAACTAGGGGTGTCTCTCAAAAGCCAGGAATCGAGTAAGGGGCTGAACACAACGTCAAACAGATCCTCACAACCTCGGCGACGGTGCTCGTCGAGCTCGGTGAGGAACATCACGACAGAGATGGAACACGAGCCGTACCCAGGTTCAGGCCCACCGTGAGGTGTAAAGACCCTACGTCCTGCTAAGATGTATTGCACTTTGGAGAGGTTCACAGTACAAGGTGCTTGCCGAGGCACAGTTGTGTCTATGGTGGACTATGGTGGAATGAGCTCCGTCTTCTCCTTCGGACGTAGCTACTTGGGTGCAGAATGAGTTGGTGAATGCGGGATCCCCCTCCTCGGTCGTACACTGGCTCCTTATATACTGGCCTCGGTCCTCTTCCCCAAAACCTCTGGCGGGAAGGGATACCACAATGCCGCAAAGATGGAGCACAGCGCACGGCGTCGGGGGCGTCCATGGACGCGGTCCATGGCAGAGAGCACGTCGTCTTGGCAGAAAAAGCCACCGTCCATCCAGGACGGTGGGCTGGCGCTGCAGAGCTTTGCGGCATGCCCCACGGCGACGTCGCGTTGGAGCGTAGCGGCGGCGGCCGCTTTATCACCAAATTGGCAAGTCTTGGAGTCCGCTTTGCCTCCTCCAGCTCTGTTGACCGCTTTATACACGAGAATGGCAACTGCGGCGCCTTCGTCATCGCGCGCAGGCGCGCGCGTCACTCTGCGGCGGGCGCAGAGCCCATGTGTGCTCTGCAGCGTGCAGGAGCTTGCTTCCACTGAAGGAACCCCGCGAGGGCCTGGAGCCTCGCCGAGGCTTTGCAGCCGTTGACTCCTCGCGAGGGAGAACCTCGCGAGGGTAGCGCGGAGACGCGTCAGGACCTGATGGTCTTCTAGGTGAGGCCTTCCCGAGGCAGAAGTTCCTCTCGAGGCCCCTGAGGCCGAACGTCTGGTCCTTAGCAGAAATGCTCAGCCGAGCAAAGAACCCTCGCGAGGCTCGTCAGGCTGAGCGCCTGGTCCTTAGTAGAATTTCTTGCGAGCGTTGAGGGCTGTGGCAGGCCGGCCCATGGTACCCTGGTTTCCACTGGGCCGACAGTAGCCCCCGGGCCCGCGATGGGCACGCTGGAGTTCCTCAGGCGGAGGCGAATCGTCGTGGGCCCAAAGAAGCCTGCGAAGCCCGAGACACGTGGAGCGTCGGCCGGACACGATCCCACGATCTCCTCTGAAGTAACGGGCGTAGTGGTGGGTCCCGCCACGTCCTGGTAACGGCTCGATGAGCCGATATAAGGCGGAGAGCTCGGCGCAGGCGGCCATTACTCCACTCGTTCCCCTTTCGTTTCCTTCTTCCCAGCGCGCAATCCCCAAGCTCCTCCTTCGCAATCTTGCTGCAATGGCGCCCAAGAAGGCCACCGCGGCCACGAAGGGCAAGGCAGTGGTGCAGGGCGGCGAGCTGCTGCGATGCAGCGGGACGGTGACTTCGAGCCGGCTCTGACCGGCTTCCGCTTCGAGAAGGAAGCGCAGCTGGACAAGGTGCGTCACATGGCGGCCTCGGACCAACGAGCACGGCGCCACGGTGCTTAAGACGGCGGGCAACTCCTTCGGCAGCTTCTACCCCATCTTCATGCACACCCTCTTCGCCGGGCTCGTGCCTCCCTTCTCCGACTTCTTCCTGGCGGTTCTGGAGCGCTACCAGATCCAGGTTCTTCATCTCCACCCCAACTCCATCCTCGTCCTCGCCATCTTCGCCTATCTCTGCGAGGCGTACATCGGCATTCCGCCTCTGTGGACCTCTTCCGCAGCTTCTACGCGCTCCGGTTCACGGCGAACAAGGAGCGGTCGGGGTGCGTGTCCTTCCGCATCACCGATGGCATGAAGGGCGTCTACATCCCCATCGCGCGGAACGGCGAGAACATTGTGACCAGCGTGACGAAGAAGGTGGAGGACTTCCGCAAGCGCTGGTTCCTCATGAAGTTCGGGAGCCAGAGCGCCTTCTTCGAACTGCCTGAAGCGCCTCGACGAAGAGGGCGAGCTGGTCTTCCAAGGCGCTCAAGGGCGCACACTTGGCCCCGTGGTGAGGCGCTTGAAGGACCTCCGCGAGGCAGGCCTCACCGGGCAGATGGTGGCCAAGGACTTCGTGAGGCGTCGCATTGCTCCGCTCCAGAGGCATGCGGACGCGATGTGGTTGTACTCCAACCAGAGGGACAAGATGCGCCTGAGCGCTACCCTCTTCACGCAGGAGGAGGTGCACACCATCATGGAGACCCTCTTCACGTCTCCAGACATCCCCGCGCCTACCGACAAGGCCGTTCCGCTCCACAGGATCGACCTTGGGCGTCGCGTCTCGCACGTGCAGACGATGCCGAAGTTTGACCAGTGGGGCCTGGTGCCTGAGGGGCACGTCGGGCCTCGCGAGGACCCGGAGTCAGCGGCGCAGGGGGCGCCAGCTGATGGCGACGAGGAGACGACGGAGACGCCCGCGGAGTCTGACGCGGCGCCACCGGCGCCTCGGGAGGCGCCGCTTCTTCGGCGGAGAACTCGAGCACCTCGAAGAGTGCGGCCCTGAAGTTGAGATCCACGAGATCTCCTCAGGCAGTGGCGACCAGTTCGTGGTCGCTCCCTCGCAGCGTGTCGAGGGAAAGGAGGAGAGCGATGATGACGGTGCTTCGTCGGGCCACTGCGAGCCCCGCTCCAAGGCGATCCACGACAGGAACGCCGGAGCCCGGAGGAAGCAGAGGCACGGACGAGCGCGGAGCCCAGTGCTCCGCCCGCGCCGGAAGAAGAGGAAGTGGGTCGACACCGCGGCGTAAGTTTGTACTCCCTTTCCTGTTTGATGTTGTTCTTGTGTAGGCTTCTCGAGGGGTTTTTGAGTCTTTTCCTCTCCAGGCGCCCTGAGGAGCCAAAGCGGCGGAGGCTCCGGAGACTTGGAGAGATCTCCAGCGCTGCGCGGCGTCTGCAGCGCCTACGGCTGAAGAGGTGCCTCCCGAGGCCACCGCTTCTTCTCCCGAGGCTGCGGCGCCGCCTCCTGAGGCAGAGGAGCGCCACGAGGAGAAGGAGGAGGAGGCAGAGGTGACGATGCCGCCGCCTGTGCGGCCTGACGCTTCTCCTGTGCGGCAGGCGGAGGCGCCGGAGAAGGATGCGGCAAGGACCGCGTCGCCGGCGAAGGAGTGCGCGGCGAAGACAGCTGCGTCTGCAGGGCGCACGCTGACGTCGAGATGGAGGAGGCCACCGTGCCGTCGCCTCCACCAAAGCGAGCCTTGGAGGGCCTACGGTGGACACTGAGGCCGCTGCGAGGGCGGCCTCAGCAGAGAAGGCCAACCCTGCCCTGAGGGAGAGGAGAGTGCCCCCAGGGGCAGAAAGATGGTGGGGATGGTGAGGGCGCCTCGAGCCCCCAGGGCTCCCAGCGCGGAAGGCGAGGGGGGCTCTCGCCAGAGCCCCCAGAAGGCCCCTAGCGTGGAAGAAGAGGGAGGCTCCCACCAGAGCCCCCAGGCGCGCCTCGAGGCACTCAAGCCCAAGGCGCGACGCTCCGGAGTCCTCGGCAGGCGCTGGCGCTTCCAGGCCCCTGGAGTCATGGGCCTAGTCCTGCGGGGCGGCGCCCAGTTGCAGCTCGCCGAGAGGCTGTCCTTCGCTCGGCGAGGGAAGTGCTCGATGGGCTTGAGGCCCAGCTCGCTGAGGAGATCGCGCCAGGGCGGAGGAGGACGCCGAGCTTGCGCGGGGCTGGGCTTGCCTCAGGAGACCGTGGAGCGCTGCCGCCGGAAGACGAGGCAGCCCAGGCGCAACGCGAGGCAGCGCTGCGCTGCTGAAGAGATCCGCATCAGCGTGGTCCGCGAGGTTGAGGAGACCCTTGCGGACCTGGGTGCTAGGCGAGGCTCTGAGGCGGAGACCGAGGCCAAGCATCAGGAGCTGGCGGCGCGCGAGGCGGCGGTCTCCACCAAGCACAAAGAGCTTCTGGACCGCGAGGCGGGGATCATCGCCGAATCGGAGAACGTGCGGCAGGCTTGGAGAGTTCCGTGAGGACCTGCGCATCCGCGAAGACCTGATGGTGCAGCGCGGAGCAGAACTTGATGCCCGCGAGACCGAGCTGCGCAAGCGCGAGGAGCAGGTTGAACAGATCGAGAAGGATCAATCCGCGCAGCGGGAGCACCTGGAGTCTCGCGAGAGCAAGGTTACCAAGACGAGGCGTTCTACCAGAAGCGCCTCGCAGACCAACGAGAACCTCCGCAAGAAGGAGGAGCAGATGGCGGAGGAGTCCGCGACCAAGGAGAAGCTCTTCCGCGACACTGCAGGAAGGAGTTCGCGGAGAAGGCCAAGAAGCAGGAGGAGCGCTTCACGAAGAGACGCAACGAGCTTGAGGCTCGCATCAGGGAGCTTGAGGCTCAGAAGAAGCGATTTGACTCCCGCCTCCAGGTTGTGTGGAGGCTCGGAAGCACGCGGAGCAGGACCTTGCTTCCTTGACGCAGGACATGATTGAGATGCAGCAGGTGGGGCCTGTTGTGGAGCTTGTCGAGGAAGCTCGGCAGAGCGCTCTGGCGCGCAGGTCTTGTCGCGCCAGCGGGAGCGCATGTTCGTCTCCTTGGTGAGGCGTGCGCGGCCGTTGCGGGCCGCCTGGGGCCGAAGCCCCCGTGCTTCCTGCCGAGGGGAACTCTGACGTCGCCACCTACCTCGGCTTCTTCGAGCAGCTCTCACCAGCTTGAGGAGGTCGTGACGAACCTCGACGACCTGGTCGACAACGAGAGCCGCGAGCTCCTTGGCGTCGCGGTCGGCCAAGTCTTCGCCAACCTTGCGCACCTCCATCCCGGCTTCGACTTCGCAGCTGTGATGGAGCCTCTGGAGCAGAACTCGCCTCGAAGCTGGACGCCTCGGTGTGGGACGACGTGGAGAAGTATGTTCAACGCTTCAAGAGGGTCGAGGTCGAGGAGAGCGACGACGAGGCAGCTGAGGAGGTGGTGATGAGGCGTCGACGGCGACGACGACAACCCTGCTGCTTAGGTTGCCCCTGTGGAGAGATGTGCCAAGGGCACCAGTTATCTTAGGACTTGTTGCTTTATTTTGTAATGGTTTGTAAAGACACTTTTATTTTGTGCAAGTGTGAGTGCCCCTCGGGAGGCCTTTTATCTGTTTCCTCATGTCTTTTTCGCTCTACGTCGTTAGGACCCTGCTCTCAGCGCAAATAGCACCGCCGCTTCGGTATGCCGGAGTCAGGGCTCGACAAGGCCGGGGTGCGTAAGGCTTAGAGAGGTAAGGGCTCTCGAGGCGCGATGCTCGGGAGCTCCCCTTTGACGTGCAAGCAGCCCATGAGGCGTAAGAGAGAAAAGAGAGGCTCGAGGGGCGACAAAACCAGCGAGAGGGAAAAAGCTCATGAGGCGTAAGTTCTGGACTTAGCTTTGGCGAGACGCCTGTCTCGTAGAGGGTGTTGTTCCCTGGTGAGGCGTTTTCCCTCTCGAGGCTGCCTGAGGCTGGTTTGGAGCTCCAAAACCCGCAAGGCGTCTTGTTCCCTGCGTTGGAGAGAGAGGCAAACCCACAAGCAATGCATAGTTGTACAACTCATGCGCGCTCATAGATTTCCTCATGGGTATCTCACGAGGAGAATAAGCACCAAGGTCCTTGGTGAGGTGACGTGCATGGGAGCTAGCCCACGAGTCAGAGCTCTTTGGTGAGATAACGGTCGTGGGCGGAGAGCCACGAGTTAGAGCTCGGATCCTTTGGGTTTTACGATGCTGCTGGGATGCTCCCGAGACACAGGCACCGTGCTCAGCCCCCGCTCGCGAGGTGCGCATGGGGAAAAATGTGAGCGCGAATGAATGTAAGAAAACAAACTCACCAAGCAATATTACATAACGGCGCCGAAGCGCAATAGGTTCATGATGACCTGAAATTGTTCATTACACTTGGCGAGGCCAAGACAAAGTCCGCCATGTCTGGGCATGGGGTTCCACATGGAGTGGCTGAGGCTTCCGCGGCCCGTGGCGACGCGTTGTAGGAGCTCTCAGTGGAGATGGCCCTCGTGAAGGGAAAGCTTGGTGAAGCTGGGAGGTGAAGACGCGTGCTTCCCTCTTGAGACAAAAAATGCCTGCCGCGACGTGATCACGGGTAGAACTTGCGTAGGTGCTCGATGTTCCATGGGTTTTTGATTGGATCGCCGTCTTCCGTCTCGAGCCGTACCGCGCCAGGCCTGGCGATGTGCGCGACCCTGTAGGGGCCTTCCCACATGGGTGAGAGCTTGTGGAGGCCCTCTCTGGAGAGGATCCTCCTGAGGACGAGATCGCCTGTCTCGAGGGTGCGCGGCCGTATGTGGCGGCTGTGGTAGCGGCGCAGGTCTTGTTGGTACTTTGCCGCTCGGAGGGCGGCACGGCGACGTAGTCCATCGAGCAGCAGCAAGTCGTCGTTGTGGAGCTCCTCTTGATTGTCCTCGTTGAAAGCAAGGATCCGTGGGGACCCATGCTTGATCTCGGTGGGGAGGACTGCTTCGGCGCCATAGACGAGAGCGAACGGCGTTTCTCCAGTGGGCTTCGTGGCGGTGGTGCGGATGGACCAGAGCACAGAGGGAGCTCTTCGATCCAATTCTTGCCGTGGGCCTTGAGGCGATTGAAGCTTCTTGTCTTGAGGCCTTTGAGCACTTCGCGTTCGCTCGCTCAGCCTGCCCGTTGCTTCGTGGATGAGCCACCGAGGCGAAGCAGAGCCGGTGCCAAGACTCTCGCAGTAGGCCCTGAAGATGCCACTGGTGAACTGTGAGCCGTTGTCGGTGATGATGCGATTTGGCACGCCGAAGCGACAGGCTAGGCCTCTGATGAATTTCACCGATCTCGCCGGGATGCTGCGCACCGCTTCGACCTCCGCCCATTTGGTGAACTTGTCGATGGCGACGTAGAGGTAGCGGTAGCCCCCGCTGGAGCGTGGGAAAGGTCCCAGGATGTCCAGCCCCCAGACCGCGAAGGGCCAGGAGAGCGGGATGGTCTGGAGCCCCAGTGCAGGCTGGTGGACTTGCTTGGCGTGGAATTGGCATGCCTCGCAAGCTGGACAACGGTGGTTGCATCTTGAAGCACTGAGGGCCAATAGAACCCTCCTGAAGACTTTCCCTGCAAGGGTGCGTGATGACGAGTGGTGGCCACATTCTCCACTGTGTATGTCCTTGATCAGCTGGCGGCCTTCTTCAGGGGGACGCATTTTAGTGCAACTCCATTTGGACGCTTGCGGTACAGGTCTCCCTCGTGAAGGCAGTATGACTTGGCCTGGCGAGCAATTCTCTGCTTCTGCATCCTCTTCAGGGAGGACTCCGTCCCTGAGGTACTCCTTGAGCTCATCGATCCAGCCCGTCTCTTGATGCGTCATGGCCAACAGCAGGCGTTCTCCTGAGGGTGGACCGCAGCTCGGTGCTCCGATGTTGGTGCTGGTGGGAGCTCTTCGTCCGTGTCATGTCGACCGCTTCTTTTGGCTGTTTCACCGATGCCCTGGTGAGTCTCTCCTCGAACACCCTGCCTGCTGGGCTTCTCTGCGTGATGCTCGCCTGGCGATGTCGTCGGCCTCCTGGTTCTCCCTTCGCGGGATGTGCCTGAGCTCCATCCCCTTGAAGTGTTTCTCGAGCTTGCGGACCTCCTCGAGGTAAGCGGCCATGTGACCGTCCTTAGGTGTATAGCTCTTGTTGGAGAAGTTGACGAGGAGCTGGGAGTCGCCCTTGATGAGTAAGTGCTTGATGCCGAGGGCGATTGCGGCTCTGAGCCCGGCGAGGAGGCCCTCGTACTCGGCGATGTTGTTGGAGACCTTGTCAGTCGTGAAGCACAGCTGGACGGCGTAGTAGAGCTTGTCGCCCTTGGGTGAGGTCAGGACGACGCCAGCCCCTGCGTTCCGGCATGCGAATGCTCCATCGAAGTGCATGGTCCAGTGGCTTGGCACTGTGTCTCCAGCTGGCGTGGTTTCCGCCTCATGAGGCTCTTCTTGCTGTGTCTGTCCACTCGGCGACGAAGTCTGCCAATGCCCTCCCTTGATGACCCTGGTGGTGTCGAAGCGCAGGCCAAAAGGTTGCAGCTCAATGTTCCACCCTGCGACGCGATCAGTGGCGTTTGGGTTGCGCAGGATTTGCTCCAGAGGGAATGATGTGACCACCGTGATGGGGTGGCCCTGGAAGTAGTGGCGCAGCTTCCTGGAAGCGATGAGGAGCGCGAGGAGGAGCTTCTGCTGCATAGTGTACCGCTCGCGAGCGTCTCGCAGCACAGTGCTGACGAAGTAGACGGGATGCTCGACGAGCGTTGTCGGTGACGCAGCACTGGGCTCCTCGGGAGCCTTGTCGAGCCTCTCTTGAGGTGGACCCTCGACGAGGGTGCCTTCTGGTTGCGCGGGCTCGGCATGAGGCTCGGGCCTGAAGAGGGTGCTTCCTTATCGGGGGGATCTGGGCTTGGCGTGGCAGTGTCCTTCTTGGCGAGGACTGGCTCTTCCCCTGCCACCAAGGCTGCGCTCACTGTTTGTGGAGTGGCTGATAGGTACAGCTTCAGATGCTCGCCAGGCCTTGGGGCAACCATGACAGGTGGGCTAGCCAAGTACTTCTTCAGGTCTTCAAATGCCTTGTCCGCCTCCGGCGTCCACTTGAACGTGCCAGACCGCTTCATGATCTTGAAAAATGGCAGCGCCCTCTCGCCGAACTTGGAGATGAACGGCCTAGGCTGGCCATGCATCCCGCTAGGCGCTGCATGTCCTTGAGGCGACGAGGTGGCTGCATTTCTTCTATCTTTGCTCTGATCTTGTCAGGATTTGCTTCTATGCCGCGTGAGACACTAGGAACCCGAGGAGTTTGCCTGATGGTACCCCGAAGACGCACTTGGCGGGGTTCAGCTTGATGTTCACTTTGCGCAGGCTGGCAAAGGTCTCCTCGAGGTCCTCCATGAGGGTGTGCTCTTCGCGAGTCTTGACCACGATGTCATCGACGTAGGCTTCTGCGTTTCTTCCCATCTGAGCCCCCAAGGCCTTCCTCATGAGCCTCTGGAAGGTGGCGCCGGCGTTCTTCAAGCCAAAGGGCATGCAGACGTAGCAATACACACCACAAGGGGTGAGAAATGCTGTCTTCTCCTCATCCTCCTTCGCCATCTTGATCTGGTGGTAGCCTGAGAAGGCATCCAGAAAACAGAGGAGGTCGCAGCCGGCGGTGGAGTCCACATCTGGTCTATTCGAGGCATGGGGTACGGGTCCTTGGGGCAGGCCTTGTTGAGGTCGGTGTAGTCGATGCAGAGCCTGCCGCCCCCGGTGTGCTTGGGAACGACCACCGTGTTGGAGAGCCATGTGGGGTGTGGAACTTCCCGATTATGTGTGCTTCTTTCAACTTCTCTACTTCCTTGATGATGAACTCTTGCTTCTCTGGCGCCTGGCGCCGTGCTTTCTGCTTCACGGGGCGTGCGTTTGGACACACGGCTAAGTGGTGCTCGATCACCTCCCTCGGTACTCCGGACATCTCTGACGGTGTCCATGCGAACATGTCAGAGTTTGCCCTGAGGAAGGCGACGAGCGCGCTTTCCTATTTGGGAGGCAAGCCAGCGCCTATGGTGACGCTAGCCCCCGAGCCGCTGGCGTCCAATGACACCTTCTTCGTGGCTGCCTGCTCCTGTGAGAACAGCTGCTTCTTCTTCGCGGGCCTCTCGAGGGGCTCCATGTCCTCGTCAGCGGGGAATGCCACGGCAGCGGCCTTGTAGGCGGTCTCGACAGAGCGCATTGCGTCCTGGACTTGACCGTGGATGGCGATGGTGCCGCCGCTGCCTGGAAGCTTGACGATGTTGTACGCGTGGTGAGTGACGGCCATGAACTTCGCGAGGGCGGGGTAGCCGAGGATGGCGTTGTAGGGCAGGCCATGTGCGCGACGTCGAAGTCGATCTGCTCGGTGCGGTAGTTCTGCGGCGTGCCGAAGGTGACCGCGAGCCTCACCTGCCCCAGAGGTGTGGTGAGCCACTCGTCACCCCCGTGAAGGGCCTAGAGGGCATCAGCCACTCGTAGGGCACTTGAAGCTGCTCGAAGGTCTCGACAGAGATGACGTTCAAGCCCGCACCCCCATCTATGAGTGTCTTGGCGACGGCGATGTTGTTGATGATGGGAGTGCACACCAGAGGGATGGTGCCAACAGCCTTGGTCGACTTGGGGTGGTCCTTGGAGTCGAAGGCGATGGTGTACTGCGACCACTTGAGGGGCTGGGATGCCTCAATCCCTGGAAGCGCGCGTTGACCTCGCGAGAGAATTGCTTGAAGTGGTTGTTGGACTTGGGCGCCTGGACCCGCCGAGGATGCAGGCTATTGCCCCCTGAGGGGCCTGGTAGCCCCCAGGGTTCTCGTCGGGGAGGTTGCCGTTTTGCCCGCGTTGTTCCCCCGAGCCCTCTGCTGAAGTTGTGGCGTCCACCTCCGCGGCCACCACGGCCTCCGCCGCGGCCCCGCGGCCCTGGTTCTTCTCCGCTCCTTGCTGAGCTGCTTGAGCTCCCAGCAGTCTTCAGTTGCGTGGTTGTGCCTGTTGTGGTAGATGCAGAACGGGCGATTGTCCACTTTCTTCTCTCAGCCGCCGGAGAGGCCTCGCGAGGCTGCTTTGCGTCAGGCTCTGCCGCGAGGATGGCGGTGGTCTTGCGCTTCTCGACAGGCTTCTTCTTGCTCCTGGACCCCTCAGGAGGGTCATCCTCCCTTCTTTTTGACGAAGAGGAGGCCCTCTTCAGCCTTGGCGCACTTGTCAGCCAGATCAAGAGCTTCACCACGAGGTGAGGGTGTCGTGGATGCCGAGCTTCTCGAGCATCCGGCGTTCGTGACGCCCTCCCTGAAGGCGGAGATGACGTGCGAGTCCGGGATGTTCGGAATCTTGTTGCGGACCTGGCTGAAGCGCTGGATGTATCTGCGGAGGGTCTCGTCAGGCTTCTGGCGCACCGCGCGAAGGTCGTTGTAGGTGAGCGCGCGCTCGTAGGTGCCCTTGAAGTTGGCGACGAAGACCTTGCAGAGGTCCTCCCACGTGTCGATGGTGTTCTCGGGGAGGTTCATGAGCCACGAGAGCGCGGAGTCCTTGAGCGCCATGGAGAGCCAGTTGGCCATCACCTTGTCGTCGCCTCCCGCAGCCTGGATGGAGACGGTGTAGAGCTGCAGGAACTCCAGAGGGTTGGTCCTGCCATCGTAGCG